>JASANF010003046.1:0-27447 GCA_030248245.1 Trissonchulus sp. WLG1_4 | reverse complement strand
TATACATCTGTAAGTATGAATCGACCATTAGTCGATTGACGATATATATTGCTAATAAATGAATAAGCACGGATTGACAACTTTATTGGACACGATGATATAAATAAGGGCACCACAGAATATCGTACAACACTGACCACAGCAATTACAGTTTGTTGTAGATCTGTAAGACTAGGACTTCTCGGAGACAGTACAGTACAGCCAGGAGTACATAATAGTATCGTGCTCTTAATAGCAGAACAGTGGCACACTGTTATGTACTCTTGGTACAGCTAATTGATGCAAAACCGGTAATGTATAATATATGTACAATATTACGACATGTTTAGTTGCTCAATTTGTTTGGAGTTTATCTACAAAGCTGAGCAAATTTTTCAGATGGCTTTGAGATAAACCAATTGGTTTGGGTTAACTTGAATAAATCTATACGATGTTCTGTTAAAGTTTATGGAAACTACATGATGTTAGCCTTAGATTGAATTATTAAAGATATTTATGCTGATTTAGTGTAGAATTTGACTTGAAATTTTTGTCCGAAGATTAACCGGCCGGCACTAACCAAATAAACTTAAATACCTAGTCATAGTCTGCCAAATTCATTTCTACATAAGCCAGTAAAGCCAGGTTCATACTTGTCCTTTTTATCCTTGTCCCTGTCATTTTGTCCTTGAGTAATTTCAACAGAAATGTTTGCCCAACTGTGACAATTTTTAATGAATAAAATTTGGGTTAATACAAGTTCGTATGCAAAAACATGCCGAAACGCTCATGTCCACTTTTCACAATAACTGACCTGAATTTGTCCCTGTCCTGTCCCTGTGTCTAAGGACTAGTTTGAACTCGACGTCAAGCTGGTGGTAGCGTAATATCAAACCCACCATGTGTTTAACATATAAGAACAAGAGTGGGGGGGGGGGGGGGGGTGGTGTTTTGGGTTTTGTTTTGGGGGGTTTTGTTGTGGTTTGGGGTGTGTGTGGTTTGTTGTGTGTTGTGTGTGTGGGTTTGTTTTGGGGTTTTTTTGTTTTTGTTGTTTTTTTTTTTTTTTGGGTTTTTTTTTTCTCCCTTTTTTCTGTCCCTAGACACTATCTCTTGTGTGTTTGCTATTATTGCGCTGTAATTACAATTTGTGAGCAAAAAATTGCTGAGCGCCAACACGTGACTTGGTGTCGAATTTCCTTCATACGGAAAGTATATAGTGGCAGACAGTCGAGTGTCTCACTCTTGTTCTATATACAAAACAACTTATCAAAGTGACACATAAATTTAGATTTGTAGTTAGTTACTGTACTTTGTACATAAAATGTATAGTGAGTTTGCTGTTTGGGCTGTATGGTGTATTGAGTTCTTGTGTGGAGCTGGCTAAGATTAGATATTTGGCGAGTTCTTGTTTGTCGCAGCTTGATTGTCGCTTTATTGTATGGGAGGATGGGAAATGAGATTTGGTCGAGAGTTTTGCGTGAGAGCGTAATTGCATGTTCTAACATTAGCTGCTGTGTGGATAAATTGTTCTCGAGAGCAATGTGATCATATTCTTTATTTAGCCTGTCGGAAATGGAGCTTTTGCTGAGTTTTATTTCTTTACTTTTCGCTATTCTTCGTATTGTGCCAGGGCGGATGTACGATCTGTCTCGAGTTGAGCAGAAAGAAATTCGGATTCAGTGAAATCAGGTTTCGGAGGCGTTGCACGGGATTACTTGGAAGGATTTTGCGTCCAGCGGGTTTGATTGGAGAGTCTAGTTGGTCTTCTTTTAGGATTCGTTGATGGGAGTATAGAGAAAGGGGTCGCGACGAATAGGGATCTTCACGCTAGTTCGATGTTTTTCTCATGGATATAATATGGCAGTAATAGCGGTGATGGGAGCGTCCCTAGATGGCAAGATAGTGCAGGGCGAGAGCGTTTCTGCTATTTCTGGACTTCGTTTGCTCGATCTCCTTGACTGGCAATCCTGTAGATACGCCATACCTGTGCTGGTTTTCAGTTCCGGCATGCGCATAGATACATCCTGTACATCCCTATAAGATATGCCGGCTGCGTGGAGGCAGAGCAGCTGATATCGCCCGGCTTTCGGCGGCCTTTTGGTAGGTGCTTTGACTGGCCTTAGCTCCATCGCAGCCGAATGCTGTTGGTTATGATCGAGTGTGTTGAGTTTGTCCTGTGGAGAAATCGCCAGGTTTTTCTGAGCTGTGGTATTGATTCGTTTTTTTTGCCGTTCGTCGTTCGTTTTTTTTACCCCGTCACTATATACACTGTATATCGGTATGTATATAGAGTATGATGCAGAGTTTAAGCCCGGTTCATACTTATCCGTGTCCGACGTCCGTATTCGGAAAAGTTGTCCATAAGCCAGTGCAGATAAACTGCAGTGAATTTTTTGCGTTGCTTGCACCCATAATTCTCTCCTCTCTTTTACGGTGGATTATCCGGCTTGTACAAACAAGTCATTTAAAAATTGCGCTTACGGACAAACGGACACCTTTACGGACAAGTATGAACCGGGCTTTACAGGGAAAGACTAGGTTTAGAATAACATCACTGACTCTGGCACCATTGCTGTGCCTTCTCGTCCCATCCGACCAATACTGGCCACTGCAAGGAGGTAATCCGAGGGGGAGGGGGCGTACAGTTGTGGCTGGAATGGTTAGAGTTTGGAGTCTATAACAGATTTCCGATGGGGGGCAGGGGCAGCATGAGTCAAAGAGGCTTGGTTCTGGTAAAGGGGGAGAGATCCTCCGCAAACGGTGGGGGGGGAGCCTAGGTTCTGGTAAGGGGGGTCATCCGAAAAAGTTAATTTCGTTCAGAATAACCTTTCCTGTGGCATTTTGACTGAGGTCTGTAGCTCTGGCTGGCAACTACTGTGCTGTGAGGTTGACTTTTGGTTGTGGTTGTGGAAGGTGGGCGTGGGCAGGAGGGAACTGTTATTGTTGGTGCTGCGCATCAGCTGGCTGTGCTCTGACGCAGCACCGTTGGTTAGGGCCAGGCTGGAAGGCTTGCTGGCCGGCGGCTGACCTTCTTTGGCCCGAAATGTGGCCGTTTTGGGCCAGAAATAGCTACAGGCCACGGCGCTGGCCAAAATCAGAATCAGCAGCACAGAACAGACGGCGGCGGCCAGAATCCCGATCTCGGACTCGGCTGTCATGCCCACGGCCCCGAAAACGGGACTGCATTTTGGGATCTCGTCCAGGCCCAACCCGGCCACAGGACGTCCCGCTACGCCTCCGGGACCGGCACAGAGAACGGCTGTCTGGTAGTAGTTGGGCCTGAGGCCGGGACAGCCGGGGTCGGCCAATTCGGCGTGCTGTTGCAGCAGCTTACGCACTGTCTGGATGCTGCACTGGCAGAGCCACGGGTTGTCGTGAAGGCGGATCACGGAAATATTCAGGAGAATATCGGCCACTGGAGACTTGAAGTTGACCAGCTGGCAACCTGAGAGGTCCAGATGGCTCAGGTGCCTTAGCTGGCCCAGAGAGTATTCGTCCAGAGACCTGAGCGGATTCCGGGACAGATCTAGGGATTCCAGTTGCCGGTAGACGCCGGGGAAATAGCTAGGCAAAGATTCTAGGCCGATTGAAGCCAGCTTCAGATGTCGCAAGGAGACTAGATGCTGGGTTTGATCGTCCGACAGTCGGTAGAGTGGGTTGCCGGAGAGAATGAGAGTTTGCAGGTGACCCCTGACCCCGCTGCTGAGAACCAGAGATCGGAATTGCTTGAGACAGTTGTTGGACAAGTCTAGGGTTTCCAGACGCAGGGGTCCGAAGCCTGCGGGGTGTAGGGTGGCCCCCTGGGAATTTCCCAACAGGTTGTAGCTCAAATTAAGCGACCGTATGCTTTCAGTACCGAACTGAAAATGAGTGATATTCTTCAAATAATTGCCGCTGAGGTCCAGATGTTCAAGTTTATGCAAATTAGCTAGCGCTCTGGTCGGAATGTGCTCCATACTGTTGTGGCCAAGGTAGAGTGAGGTGAGACTGATATTGCCGTTGAACAGATCAGCGGGCAGGGTTCTGAGCCGGCAATGGTTCAGACTGAGCCGCTCAAGTTTGGGCATAAAGGTGAAATAGGAATCTGAGAGCGAATCAGCTATCTGATTTCCATCCAGATACAGTTCTTGCAGATTAGCTAGACCGTAGAAAGTGTTCTGCGAAAGATTGATCAGCTTGTTGTGAGCCAATGATAGCACACGTAAGCCGTCTAAGTAAATAAATGCCGACGCAGGCAAACCGTTTGCTCCCAGAATGTTGTGGTCAAGATTAAGCTCGTGGATTGGACCACTGTCTAGAAAAGTTTCGTGGGACAAGTGGGCAATATGGTTATGGGACACGTCCAGGATTTTCAGGGAGGATAGTTTGTCGAAATTCCGCTTTCCCAGAGAACTGATGGATCCGTGTCTCAGTCGCAGTTCGCGCAAATGGGGGAAATTGACAAAATCGCGGGTGAAACTGAACTGGTTGGGTCTTTTCCCCTGGGCACCGTCAATATGCAGTACACTGAGTTTAGGGGGCAAACGCTTCAGCAAGCCGTTGAGAGTATCGTCGGTGAGACCTCCGGATCGACACTGGACGATCAAATCGGTGTCAGTTCGCACACAGACACATTCTGTGGGGCAGTCCGCGTGGGGCACACATGGGGCACTGCTGAGCGCCAGGGGTAGGAGAAATAGGGGAGCGTAGTGGGGCAGTATTCCTGGAAACATTGTCGGGGCAATGACCTTGCTGAGATATCAGTTAATTATTTTTAAAGTTTAATTAATTAGTTGAAAAGTTAATGCGAGAAATAATCAATCTGTGTCATTTGGGGAAACCTAAAACAAAATAACCATTTGAAAACTGATTATCAGTAGAAAAAGCAGAAAAAGCCTGCAGCTAACGGGAAAGAAGTCAAAAACATTAATTAAGCATGACTTAAAAGCTGAGATTTTTTTGTTGAAACAGTTGGAAAGTGTCTTAAGCAAAAGTCAACTTTGAGCAAAAGTTTAGACAAAGTCTTGACCTGGGACCAAATAAAGTTCTTGTCAAAGCAGCTGAAGTAATTTTTCACATGAGAAAGTCTTGTTTTATGGGGCAGTAACATCAAATTATATACATAATTTGGAAAATCAAAGTAGCGGGATCGAAATTTGGCAGAGCCGTCTCCGGCCGAACCCAGATCGGCTTCACCCCATAGTCAGGCCTAATTTTGGAAAATGGGTTTCTCCAGGTGCACATGTGTGCTCCCAAACCCGACCCCCTTTCACAGACCGGGGGGCCCTATGTATACTTGGGTGTGTAAAGTTATATTGAAATTCAGGCTATGATAGTATGTATGTAGATGAAAGAATGTGGTGTGATGAAAGTTGGTCAGGCAGAGTCTCAAAAAAAATTGTCCTAGGTCCGCAGTCATGTCTAGAAAAATTGTAGCTATGGATGAGATAACTTGATTTTTACTTTACCTCACTTTTATAGAGCAAGGCGCGGAAAATTTCTTGTTGGTTTCCGGTGTATCTGATGGACAAAAAGGGACTCTGTGCTTTCCGCCAATGATCTGAATGTTAGAGGGGGGGGGGGGGGGTGGTGCTATGGCACTTGTCAAAAAAGGGCCTGCCTTTGGGTAACTTATCATAGCAGAAATTGGGGAGGGGATGAACTGTCCCGTTAAATTGGGTATATATGCCCGGTGTCTGAATGGATATTTTTGATAATTTGTAGCTGTCGGGAAGGGGGGTCCCATATGAAAATGCAGGAATCAAGGGGGGCCACTTCATCACAGATTAGGCCACTTTTTCCTTGATCCAGATCAGGCTTCACCACACATGGCCGTGGTGGGATTTCTCCACCGCTCTGGCACATCCCCTTCCCGAAGATGCACTTCCCCATTGAATTTTAGACACAGGACTACTGCAAAATGTTTTGGGATCTGAGATTAGACGTTAATCTGGTGCGTGACCATGGTGTAAATTAATCTCGATCTAATCCGCTAAATCCAGTTTGGATCAGTCCCTTAAAACGCGGTCAAAATTTTGGGGGGTCTCTCCGGCCAAATTTTAGGGACCCGTTCCCCCTCGATCGATCAAAAATACCCCACATTTTGCAAGGTTTTGTAAAATTTGCGCAAAAAGTACCATTTTTACTAAATTTTGCCCAAATTTGCGGAACCCTTCCCGCCGGCCCCTCGAGTTTTTTGGGAGGGTGGGTTACCCCATCCCCTCCTCATACACGTATGAGAAAAACCGAACTTGAGCAATGACCAGAGACAATTAGCCAGGGTTGTAAATCATGATGTCCCTTCCCCTGCCCACACAGTGGCAAATACGGCCTGCCTTTCACGAGGCCGCGATACTGCTATTTATAATAATGATAAATTAATTTCAATAGCGTTTGGAGGTTTATTCTAGCCTTAGCATGATAGCAGTTTATTAATTGGGCTGATTCTTAGCTGTGAACTTTGCAGACTAATTGTCTCCTGGGTCCCGTGGGAATATGTGTAAGATGACAGGGCAATATGGATAATGTAGAGGAAGCTTTTTCGGATGATACAAAACATTGATAATTTATTACCAAAAGACGTGAAGGTTGAACTGATAAAAGTGACCTAACTGTTGATTGTCAGTTATTAGGCTAGTTCTGCATGAATTGCATTGGAATTGAATGAATGAATTCAAATGAATTGAGATCAAATACAATTAGGGATCAATTTCATGCAAAGCAATACGATAACTATTCGATAACATGAATAATTATATATTTACATAATTATATACATGATTACAAAAATGTAATGATCTCAAGATACTCGTACCGGGTCGACTTGTACGTTACGGGTGGGGTCATGGGTTACCGAGTGGGTTTTTGATGGGTCGACAATATTGTGGCACGCGTCTATACCTGTGTGTAATCAACTGTAATGTGAGAGGCAAAACTGCAGTGTGTAATGCAAACTTGCAATTGCAATTGCAACTTGCAAAAGTTAATGAGCGATTGCCAGCGCGTGCGGAGTCGTGTGCGCCGCTGATAACGTCTTATCACGTCGTCAATCGCAAATGCAACACTAATCACCGTACAGTGTGAGATGGTCACAAGGTCAATTGAGGTGCAGAATGACCGCAAAACAGTCATTTGGATACCTTAAACACGGCCAGCGGGCGAAATTTTACAAAAATTTTGAAAATTTGAAGTTTGAGTCAAAAAATCGGCTTAGAAGGTCAACAAATGGATGAAAAGTTTTGGAAAAAATGAGTTTTTCTCGTGAAATATTTGAAAAATTTGTCATTTTGAGTGTCATATTATGTATGTATGTAGCTTCGTTACACATCTCTGGTGGTGAAAACTTCACAAGTTCATCCAAATTATTTTCACGCAAAAAAAGTTTTTGACAAATTGCTCACAAACCCTAATTGGCTCTGTTGCAGGTCAAACAACACATGATATGTTGCTTTTTTTGAAAATAAAAAAAGCCCCGAGAATGTGCGGAATATGAAAAGAAAAAGTTTACAAAAAAACAATTTAAAGTTTAAAAAATGGTGATGATAGTCAATGTTTAGTTGAACTTGTAGTACGTTATGAACTTATATATGAGGGCTAAAAATCGCTAAAAATGCCATGTCAATTTAATTAGTTGAGATAATTCATTTCTTTAAGCTTCTTTAATAATGATTGTATTATTAATCCAATGAATTAAAATTTAAGCCGCTAAAAGGCATTTTAACAGCAAATGCTGTCCTCAGCAAATTTGAAATCAAACTTTGAACTGCAGTGAGTGAATCTGCGAACAGGTTGCGAATTACAAACAGATCAGTGACTGCAGTGAAAGACAACTCAAGTTGGGTTGACCCCGGGTTGACCTTTGCATGAGAGCAAATATAAACATCAGCCACGTGCATCTGTCACCTTGCTCTAAGAAGGCGGGGCTGCAAATGCATCTGCTGTTGAAGCGTATCGCATTAACCAATCACGGGGGGTTATTAAGGGGGAGGGTGGTTGAAGAATTCGGGGGGGGGGGTTTGGAAGGTCGGTCGTTAACGATTGGATTTGTGGGGGTCATACCTGATGTACGGGGGAACTGTAGAACCGTTTTTTGGGGAGAGGGAAGGTAACACTTCGGTCGGAGGTGGGGGAGGGGTAGCCCCTACGTCCATTTTAAATGTGTATTATTAGATAGAGCAGGCAGGCGCCTGAAACCTGAAGAAGATTGCACTGTAATGAAATTAGCAACACTGTATCAGTTTAGCGCGCTAATCGAACGGCAGTTTAGTGTCTTACAGGGTATTTTGGACAATGCTAATTTAACACGGACAAATGAACAAAACCGGAAGTTATGCAAGACCAATTGAGACTGGTTGAGTATAAAACTGAGGAGGGAGCTCCTTCTACGAAAGCGGATGAGGTTTAAATGTGTTTGATTAAAAACAGCGTGCAGATTTAACGTAATTGCATGATTGCATAAATTCGGTTGTAAAAACAACTGTATACAAAAATTAGAGCAATTTACGAGCCTACAGTTCTACGTACGGTTATATACAGCCGATTTCAGTAATCTCAGTGCTCATCAGTGTGTTGTACACTTGTACATATTATTAGGCAATTAAAAGATAAGTCTAATTCTAACTTAGAATTCCTCGTCCTTAAATCTAACTTAGGATAACACATATGACTATATATAGCACGTAGACGAGTATAGTTAACGCACCTACTGAGCATGATTTGTCAAATTTGAGTGATTGCAGAGTGTTATAACATCAGAAGAAGACTTAACCAAAGGGCTATTAGAGGTTCGCACGCGAGATAGCGCGAGAGAGCCAAGTTTCATCAGTGGCGGAAGAATAAAGGCATAGTCAAGAAAAATAGGGTAATAAAGCTGAACATCCTAACCTGAGAGTGTTAGCGTCGTGGAAAGATTGCTATAGATGAGGTTTGTAGCAGGCAGATATGGGTAGCTTATGTAGCTGGCTAGATCTGGGGAGGTTGCCCAGATTTTCGGAACCCTCATTTTATGATCCCTCGGTTAGGAAGGGGGGAGTCACACATGGGCATGGGGGGTTGGGGGGTTGGGCGGTTATACCCTTCCCACAGAAGCCATCTTCATCGCACCCCCCCCCCAGGTAGGTGCTTCATCCCCCCCAGAATGTTCTGGAGGTAGCTCACGAAGCAAGAATCAGTGGCTTTTGAATCGAATTTGGTGGCTCATGAAGCAAAAACGGCCGGATCTGTAAGGTGGGTAAAGGCCCAGGAGTCAGTTTGAACTTTGAGTACTTTTTCGGCCGAAATTGGGTCGGTGGTGGAAGAAGAATGAATCTCCTCGTCAGTTAGACTATTCTGTTAGAGCTGTTTAGACAGTGATACTGAAGGTGGTACTCGCTTTCATAACTCACCAGACTAACCAAACCACTGGATCAAAAAATGATTAATACACAGACAATATAGCATGCAGTAAAGTCTCGCCAATATAACGGTCTGAGCTGCAACAGCAGGCAATTGAGTTCAAAGTCAACCGTACAAGTGGCTAGTGTAATGTGAGACTATTGTAATGCTTCACTGAGCAGAGAGAATTGGATGGGACTGTATGCAAATAAAGCAGGGCTGGCTGGGTGGGTGGGGGTTTGGAGTGGCCACTGGAGACAACTGAGCTAATCCCAGATTCAGTGGGGTTCAGCCGAACTGGGATTTAACGGATTAGATTGGTCGATTTATTAACACTGTATGAAGCGAATGAAAACTGGTGTAGAGGGAAGTTATAGGCTTCGGTACGGGAGCTTGAATTTGAAACCACACATGTGAATTTTGGGGTCATGTGTGGTCAAATGTTTTTTGTCAAACATTTTGACCCCAGATATCTGCAAAAATGTGATAAAAATTGATGTATAAATTTTTCAAAAAAAGTGCTCTTTTTACTAGATTTTGTCCAAATTTTCGGCACCCTCCCCCCTTCCCCCCTCATACATGTATGGGTTAGCCCCTATCCATGCATGCATGTTTTAATCCAGCCCAGCCCCATGTCTTATTACAATATCACTGTCACGTGTATCCATTACCTTACTTTAACTCAAAGAAACCGCCTACCGAACCCCGAGGACTTGCACATTTTTGCTTGCTAACAACACCATAACAACTTTTCAAGCTTGTTTGGAAAAAGTTGTACTCCGGCAGGTTAATATTTTATGCTCTGCGACTTCAGTAATTCTAATTTCACACATATTGCGCCACAGAGTTGGCCATAAACAAAGCTAAAAGTGCCTGCAATATGGTTGTGGAAAAATATGGGCAAAAAACTTCACGATAAACAGTTTAGGTGTTCATAGAATCGAAAAACTGTGCAGTTGTATACTTGAAATAGAACGTACTATATATTTAATTGTCTGTACTGTCAGAGGCGGATTCAGGATGAAAATGCTTTGTTTGGGTTGTTTTTTTTGAATCGAAAAAATTATATTCCAAAAAAGAAAAAGTCCATAGGCGTGGGAAGATTCTATGTAAATCAAAGTTTATAGACAGCCTGTCTGTATCAGCAACTGTGTAAATGACTGTAAATGACGTCCCTTTAATCTGTAATTGGTAGTAGTAGTAAGTAGTTGTCATTTTAGTCTATTAATAATGAATATTTGGTTAGCTGAAATGACGAATGATTAAGCGATGGCTGAGTGGGCAGAGTCACTATTGCATCCGTGGCACATATTTAGTGCTCCAGTGAACAGTGTGGCACCGCTACTGCCAATCTAGACTAATGAAACTGATGTCTCAGCTAAGCTGGGGAACGAAACCTGTTTGGCTAATGCTGCAGTACAGATTTTTAAGCGACGTGCAGTGCGGGGGGAAAAAGCACAGACATCATTGGGCAGCCGAAACTTACAGTGGAATGCATAAAGGCTAGCTCAGTCTTGCTAAACACAGTCTAAGGGTAACATTCTAACTCATGTAATATTCCATCCGTAATGTAGTGATTCAGTGAACAGGATGATACCGTTACTTACAAGCTAGTCTATACTCTTAAAACCTGTTTGTCTAATGCTGCAGTTACTCTAGATGCCTCACAACCGGTTGTACTTATTTACCGATATCCGATGGACTAACTGACTCGCGGTCAGAGAATTCTAACCCGACTCTGCTGAGGTAGTCTCTTTTGCGATGGCTAGCTGGATACTTGGCAACACCCTCTGTCTAAATGTCACTAAGAAAATGCTAAATTAAAACGGGAAACTTTCAATTTGCACAGGCTTTGAGCGTAGAACTTGATTATAGCCTGTAGCCTTTTTACGACGCGAAAAGCGAATGGAAACTATAAACGGAAAAGGAAGGGAAAGAAAGTGCATGAAAATTGAAATTTCAGTCGGGCTAATTTGAGTTGTGGTGGAATCGCGTGGCCTGTGGTCATTGCGAAAGGAAGGATGGTCTACAAACAAGCAGAGACGGACGCTAGGGGGGGTTTGGTGCGGCTATGTGCGTAGGCATGAGCGTGGGGGTGTTTGGGGCCCCCCTTAGTCCGGTGTGTTCGCCCCCCTCCCCTGTAGAATGTCTAGAAAGTGGCTCTTAGGCCAAAATCGGCGGTGGATGGAAAAATAGGTGAAGAGTGGGTTCGCAATCCACACCCCCCGGAATTTCCTACCTGCCCATGTTGGGTAGTTTGTTAATGGTTATGTGTATTAGATATTCACTAAATATATATTTGGTTTGGTCCCCAAAAACAAACTGAGACATACAGTGTTGAACCAGTACCCCCTTGCCTTTCCTAAAATTTAAACTGACACCACCCTACATATGTACACTGTAGGAGTACATAATATGTCTATATATGCATGCTCTTTGGCGTGCACACTTCATTATCTGTTTTTAAAAAACAATTGGAAAGAACATTTTTTTGCTACAAAGTAGAACATTTGAGGATTTTTTGGCAAAAATATGATTTAAAAGTGACAATTTTTGATGCCTAAAGCCCATGTTATTACTACATACATACATAGTTTAGATATTGTCAAATAAGTACACTTGAATAAAGAGAGTACTGCCAGCGAATTTTCGCAATGCCAAACTCAAAACCTTGATTACCCTGGTATATACATAAATACCTCCTTCTCGTTTCCCCTGTGGCTGTGTAACACCTAATTTCGGAGCTCCTACCCCCCCCCCCTCTACCAATGATATATGTACAGTATATGCATGCCCAGACTCAATTTAGTCTACTGTTGTCCCCTTACTTTGCTATTGGCCATGAAAACAGAAGTGTCTATGCAATGGGTTGCCCAAATGTCCCAATTTAGGCCCTTAATGTGATAGTTTGTTTCCCAACTGATGAAATTACGCACTGAAATTGCACTTTTTATTAGCCTAATTTGAAGTTAACTTTAGTAGACATGTTACAGTGTGCAGAAGTTCGTCATTTTGAGTGAACTTATGAGGTCGATTAGTTTATATTATGTACGGTTTATTTATTGTGGGGAGGAGATAATTACATACTTTATTTGGGATTTCTAACGATGCCAAAACTGCCGTGTTTGTAAACAAACTTGTTTGTGGACCAAGCAGTCATAGATTATGAGGGGGCAGGGTGGGGGGGAGCTGGGTAAGATGAAAAGAACCCCGGTTTCGTACTGATCGCCAGACAAGTTATTTCTGCTAGCAAACTTTCGTACGTACATTAATATGACATTGCATGATCAAAGATTTTGTTACACGCAAGCACAGATGTATGTCCATGGGGCATGGGGGGCTTGCCCCCTCCAGATTAGAGACTACGGGACAAGCCCCCCACATTTGAAATTCAGGACAAGCCCCCCCCCCTTGGGGCTGAGTATCTGACCCATCGGGACAAACCAGACCCCAGATTTGAAATTGGAGACAAGCTTCCCCCCAGATCTAACACATCGGGACAAGCCCCACAGTATGAGACCCCGTGTACATGTATGGACTCAAGGAACACATTATATGTACATATATATATACACCCTCAGACAGATTTTTCGAGACAGCTTCCACGTAATTCTGACTCCTTGCTTCTCCACATAAAAATTTTTCGCCGAAATCGCACTCGGTAATATTCTGTGTTGTCGCCCCTACCCTCCATGTATGCCACATTCCTTTTTTTCCATTCTTATTCCTTTTCCTACACTCCTTTTATGTACATATAATAGGTATATACTCACTCTTAAACCTCCCCAGGGTCCCATGTTACTCCCGTCCCCGTTTTTTTCAATCATGCTACAAAACGGTGATAAGGTTGACAAACATTCAAAATTCCCTTTTTAGAATCTCAGTCAATTCTTCTCACGCAATTTCATTTTTCCTGTCACTTTTCTCTTCAAAAATCTAATTTTCTCCCATCATACTATTATGGCCTGCTTTTTATTTCCAATTTTCACACAAAAATACACAACAGAGTGCTCTAGAGTGACAAACAATCAGATACTAGATTTTCACTCAAAACAGAATTCTACATAATGTATATATTTTCTTTACAGTGCATCCCTGTTATGCCTCATGAGTTACAACTGGCGCTGTCAGGACGGGGCAGGATAAATTCTTGGGGATAAGCCTAATTTTTGCCTCCACACCTCCACCCCCTTCACATTTTAGGAGAAAAGTGCGTGAATCACTTGTCTGGATGGGTGAAGTTTCCTTCAGGGGGGGGGAGGGGAGAGTGAAACAATCCCACGCCTTTGCATGCTGATGTCATAACCGTTTTGTACTGTTTAACGAGCAAACAGGCTTGCTTAGTATATACTCCTCACAGAAGCAAGCACTTCCAAATATGGGCAGCTTAGGAAATCTTGGGGGTCAAGAGGTAAAGGTTCGACACTTCGACCATCGAGGCGGGTTCTTAACTTTAGTCAGACTTTCACCTGGGTGTCTCAACGTTCTCCGCGAAAAAACCCGGTTCGTCCTCGTTCTTGGCCTTATCGCTGTTATTTTGTCCCTCCCTAGGAGGGACAAAAGTTTCCAAGAAAACTTCTCAGCCTAATGTGACACTTTTTTCATACAAACGCCAAAGGCACGACTAGAGTTATGAAAAAAAATTGACCGAAACGATTTTACCGATTCTTCACAGCAGCTATATAACTGATATTTGTCCTTGTCCCTGTCCCTGTGTTCTTAAGAACGAGTATGAACCCGGCTTCAAAGTGACACAATACTTATAATGTACTCTTGGTCACATCAGCACAGACCAAAACTGACCGCCACAGCTTAGTCGTATATACCACGCGTCATTTATGGGCCACTTTAACGCTTTAAAAGCTCAATTAACTGCACATCAATTTACATTACATACACCTCCAATTTCACTCCCCAATAACCTAAAAAAGTATTACTGTTCTCTTACTCTATAAACTGTATTTTATTCACTATTAACCCGAAATGACATATAATTACTCAAAATTCCACCAAAATCCGTCAAAAAATATATATTCTATCGTTCTTATAGGACCCCCCTCTAGAAAATGAATAGCTGGTATCAAATGCATTACACAGAATATAAGCTCAATTTGGCGTGGTCACGTATTGTTCCGGCCCACAATAGACCAGTGGTTATATTGGAGTCAAATTACACAGGTCCAGTTTACACTGCGGGAGTCCGAAAGCCAGGCCGGGTCAGCAGCTGCCCACTGTCCACCTCTCTAATAATAATTTTATAAATTTAATATCAATAGATATATACGCATAGTTTTTTTATATGGCTAATTTTTAATTTCAGCAGAGATTTTAGCTTATTTCCACTTTTGAGGGTTTAATCTAATCCACTAAGGAGACATTATTTAACCGGCAATGATTGACGGCAGGGAATGTGCGTGTGTGAAAATTCTAATTGTAGAATGCGCCCGCCCATACTCCATGGCGTACTACTTGCATTACTACTTTTGGTTGTGATCTGGCATGACCTCTGACCTCACGTGACTTTTCTAGCTCAAACCTTTTCCCATTGGTCCCCAGCGAAGACTGATTATCTGCTTCCCCTCTTCAAGACCAACAATTCCCTTTTGCAATTTAGCAAATTTATTTTTTCCCCAAGCCCGAGCAGACCCACAAATTTATTAAATTAAATTTTCCTTCAAAATTTCTGCACAAACTCTTGAATTAGATCACTTAACTTAAAACGTTTTTTGCATAATCAATCTATTGAATGGATTAGAAAAAAAGTAAATTGGACCCACTTGGTGAAGTTTTTTTACCCGGCCATTTCCACATTTTTTTATTCCCGAACCTCTCGTCTGCTTGGATAATGCAATTTGCACAAAGAGCCCTAGCCAAGCTCATTTCTGATGAAACTATAAGGTGGCCAGTAGTTGTCCCGGTTCAAGTGTCAACCTTTCCAGAGCCAAACTCGCTGCCTCTCTAGTCTAAGAAGCAAAGGTCTTATTCAAAATTGGATTTAATGGATTAAGTTAAACTTGATTTGGTTGATGTCATGATCATACATATAACTGGGTTAAAATTTTTTGGGGGGCCTGTCCGACCAAATTTTGGGGACCCTCCCCCGCTGATCGTCCAAAAATACCTTTGCTTTTGCGAAATTTTGTAAAATGTTCCCAAAAAGTGCCATTTTTGCTACATTTTGGGGAGGGCCCCCGATTTTGGGGGTCCTCCCGTCCGCCCCTCATACATGATAACTGTGCTGGATATACGTACAGTGGTAAAACTGTGTTAAAAAGTTTTAAACCGTTTAAAACTGGATTAAACGGATTAGACTCACATTTGTTTTGTCTATAACTTATGGAAAATCTATTCCGAATCAATCCTTTCTCTCGCAATTGTTGCTATTTTAGTTTTGTATTTGTTTGTATTTGTACTGCTTTAATTTGATTTCTAGGCGTTTTTCTTAAAATTTAGAGAAATGCTTCACCATAGATTTGATATTTTTTTGCAAATACCAGTAGATTAATTTTTTAGCGTTCACTCAGTTTTATACCTACAATTTTTCTGCTAGCGCTTCTCTTACTCCCCTAACTGGGAGGGAGTTCTAAGTGTTCGTTCTTGTAGACAAAATTTTAAGGGGGGGAGGGTTCTTTTCATCTTACCCAGCTCCCCCCCCCCCCCTGCCCCCTCATAATCTATGACTGCTTGGTCCACAAACAAGTTTGTTTACAAACACGGCAGTTTTGGCATCGTTAGAAATCCCAAATAAAGTATGTAATTATCTCCTCCCCACAATAAATAAACCGTACATAATATAAACTAATCGACCTCATAAGTTCACTCAAAATGACGAACTTCTGCACACTGTAACATGTCTACTAAAGTTAACTTCAAATTAGGCTAATAAAAAGTGCAATTTCAGTGCGTAATTTCATCAGTTGGGAAACAAACTATCACATTAAAGGTCTAAATTGGGACATTTGGGCAACCCATTGCATAGACACTTCTGTTTTCATGGCCAATAGCAAAGTAAGGGGATAACGGTGTAGACTAAATTGAGACTGGGCATGCATATACTGTACAATTATATCAATGGTAGAAGAAGGAGGGGGTAGGAACCCCGAAATTAGGTGGTACACAGGGGAGAAGGGAAGGAGGTACCAGGGTAAGGCAAGGGTCTTGAATTTGACATAGCAAAAATTTGCTGGCAGTACATACAATGTACTCTCCTTAGTCAAGTGTGTTCATTTGAGCATCTAAACTACATACTGTATGTACATAATTACATAATAACATGGGCTTTAGGCATCAAAAATTGACACATTTCCTGATTTTAATCATATTTTTTGTAAAAAAAATCCTCAAAAGTTTCATTTTTTTAGTAAAAAAGGGTCCTTACAATTGTTTTTTTGGTAAAAAATAGTTAATATGTAGTACACACCGCCGAGCTGTGTGGACAATAGACATATGTAGGGTGGTGTCAGTTTGAATTTTACCAAAGAAAAGAGAGCATGGGTGCAGCCGAGTCTGTTTTCAGGGTTTTCTAAAAAACAGGAAATTCCGAAAAGCGAGGTTGCGAATCCACATTTTCGCCTAAGTATTTTCCCATCGTGAGCCGCGAATTTTGACGTCGTGAGCCACTTTCTAAACATACTCTTGGTGGGGGTGGTGAAGCACCTGTCCTGAGAGTGTGTGAGCGCGAGCCCCTCAACTCAACACCCCCCTTACGCTCCTGTAGACACATATTATACGCACCAACCCCCCTAGCGTTCGTCTCTGCTTGTTTGTAAACCATCCTTCCTTTCACGATGACCACAGGCCACGCGATCCCACCACAAACTAAAATTTAGCACGACTGAAATTTCAATTTTCATGCACTTTCTTTCCCTTCCTTTCCCGTTTATAGTTTCAATTCGCTTTTCGCGTCGTAAAAAGGCTACAGGCTATAATCAAGTTCTACGCCCAAAGCCTGTGCAAATTGAAAGTTTCCAGTTTTAATTTAGCATTTTCTTAGTGACATTTAGACAGAGGGTGTTGCCAAGTATCCAGCTAAAGCCATCGCAAAAGAGAATATGTACCTCAGCAGAGTCGGGTTAGAATTCTCTGACCGCGAGCAGTTAGTCCATCGGATATCGGTAAATAAGTAGGACCGGTTGTGAGGGATCTAGAGTAACGGCAGCATTAGACAAACAGGTTTTAATAGTATACATGTATGAGGGGGGGATGGGGGGGCAACCCCCCCCCCCCAAAATCGAGGAGCCGGGGGGAGGGTCCCCAAAATTTGGGCAATTTTTAGAAAAAATGGCCTTTTTTGCCAAATTTTTGTAAAATTTTGCAAAATTTAGGGTATTTTTGGTCGACCTGGGGGGGAGGGTCCCTAAAATTTGGTCGGAGAGGCCCCCCCAAAATTTTGACCCCGTTACATGTATGAGTATAGACTAGCTTGTAAGTAACGGTATCATACTGTTCACTGAATCACTAGGTACATTAAGGATGGAATAGAACATAAGTTAGAATATTACCCTTAGACTGCGTTTAGCAAGACTGAGCTAGCCTTTATGCATTCCACTGTAAGTGTCGGCTGCCCAATGATGTCTGTGCTTTTTCTGCCCGTACTGCGCATCGCTTACAAATCTCCATTGCCGCATTAGTTGAACAGGTTTCGTTCCCACATCAGTTTCATTAGTCTAGATTGGGAGTAGCGGTGCCACACTGTTCACTGGAGCACTAAATATGTGCCACGGATGCGATAGTGACTGTGCCCACTCGGCCATCGCTTAATCATTCGTCATTTCAGCTAACCAAATATACATTATTAATAGACTAAAATGACAACTACTTACTACTACCAATTACACATCAAAGGGACGTCATTTATAGTAATTTTCACAGTTGCTGATACAGACAGGCTGTCTATAAAGTTTGATTTACATAGAATCTTCCCACGCCTATGGACTTTTTCTTTTTTTGAATATATGTAATTCTTTCGATTCAAAAAACAACCCAAACAAAGCATTGTCATCCTGGATCCGCCCCTGACGACAGTACAGACAATTAAATATATAGTACATTCTATTTCAAGTATACAAGTGCACATTTTTTCAATTCTACACCTAAACTGTTTGTCGTCAACTTTTTTGTCTATATTTTTCAACAACCATATTGCAGGCACGTTTAGCTTTGTTTATGGCCAATTCTGTGGCGCAATATGTGTGAAATTAGAATTACTGAAGTCGCCAGAGCATAAAATATTAACCTGATAGAGTACAACTTTTTCCAAGCAAACTTGAAAACTTGCCATGGTGTTGTTAGCAACCAAAAATGTTCAATTCCTTGGGGTTCGGTAGGCGGTTTCTTTGAGTTAAAGTAAGGTAGCGGATACACGTGACAGTGATATTGTAATAAGACATGGGGCTGGGCTGGTTTAAAACATGCATGCATGGATAGGGGGCTAACCCATACATGTATGAGGGCGGATGGGGGGAGGGTGCCGAAAATCTAGGCAAAATCTACATAGTAAAAAGGGCACTTTTTTGAAAAAATTATACATCAATTTTTATCACATTTTTGCAAATATGTGGGGTCAAAATGTTTGACAAAAAACATTTGACCACACATGACCCCAAAATTCACATGTGTGGTTTCAAATTCAAGCTACCGTACCGAAGCCTATAACTTCCCTCTACACCAGTTTTCATTCGCTTCATACAGTGTTAATCAATCGACCAATCTAATCCGTTAAATCCCAGTCCGGCTCAACCCCACCAAATCTGGGATTAGCTCAGCTGTCTCCAGTGGCCACTCCAAACCCCCACCCACCCAGCCAGCCCTGCTTTATTTGCATACAGTCCCATCCAATTCTCTCTGCTCAGTGAAGCATTACAATAGTCTCACATTACACTAGCCACTTGTACGGTTGACTTTGAACTCAATTGGCTGCTGTTGAAGCTCAGACCGTTAGATTGGCGAGACTTTACTGCATGCTATATTGTCTGTGTATTAATCATTTTTTGATCCAGTGGTTTGGTTAGTCTGGTGAGTTATGAAAGCGAGTACCACCTTCAGTATCACTGTCTAAACAGCTCTAACGGAATAGTCTAACTGACGAGTTGATTCATTCTTCTTCCACCACCGTCCCAATTTCGGCCGAAAAAGTACTCAAAGTTCAAACTGACTCCTGGGCCTTTACCCACCTTACAGATCCGGCCGTTTTTGCTTCATGAGCCACCAAATTCGATTCAAAAGCCACTGATTCTTGCTTCGTGAGCTACCTCGAGAACATTCTGGGGGGGATGAAGCACCTACCTGGGGGGGGGGGGGGGTGCGATGAAGATGCCTTCTGTGGGAAGGGTATAACCGCCCAACCCCCCATGCCCATGTGTGACTCCCCCCTTCCTAACCGAGGGATCATAAAATGAGGGTTCCGAAAATCTGGGCAACCTCCCCAGATCTAGCCAGCTACATAAGCTACCCATATCTGCCTGCTACAAACCTCATCCATAGCAATCTTTCCACGACGCTAACACTCTCAGGTTAGGATGTTCAGCTTTATTACCCTATTTTTCTTGACTATGCCTTTATTCTTCCGCCACTGATGAAACTTGGCTCTCTCGCGCTATCTCGCGTGCGAACCTCTAATAGCCCTTTGGTTAAGTCTTCTTCTGATGTTATAACACTCTGTAATCACTCAAATTTGACAAATCATGCTCAGTAGGTGCGTTAACTATACTCGTCTACGTGCTATATATAGTCATTCTGAATCCTGCAACTATATGTGTTATCCTAAGTTAGATTTAAGGACGAGGAATTCTAAGTTAGAATTAGACTTACCTTTTAATTGCCTAATAATATGTACAAGTGTACAACACACTGATGAGCACTGAGATTACTGAAATAGGCTGTATATAACCGTACGTAGAACTGTAGCCTCGTAAATTGATCTAATTTTTGTATACAGTTGTTTTTACAACCGAATTTAAGCAATGATGCAATACGGTAAATCTGCACGCTGTTTTTAATCAAACACATTTAAACCTCATCCGATTTTATAGGAGCAGCTCCCTCCTCAGTTTTATACTCAACCAGTCTCAATTGGTCTTGCATAACTTCCGGTTTTGTTCATTTGTCCGTGTTAAATTAGCATTGTCCAAAATACCCTGTAAGACACATAACTGCCGTTTGATTAGCGCGCTAAACTGATACAGTGTAGCTAATTTCATTACAGTGCAATCTTCTTCAGGTTTCAGGCGCCTGCCTGCCCTATCTAATAATACACATATACACATTTAAAATGGACGTAGGGGTTACCCCCCCCCCCCTCCGACCGAAGTGTTACCTTCCCCCTCCCCAAAAAACGGTTCTACAGTTCCCCCGTACATCAGGTGTGACCCCCACAAATCCAATTGTTAACGACCGACCTTCCAACCCCCCCCCCCCGGATTCTTCAACCACCCTCCCCCTTAATAACCCCCCGTGATTGGTTAATGCGATACGCTTCAACAGCAGATGCTTTTGCAGCCCCGCCTTCTTGGAGCAAGGTGACAGATGCACGTGGCTGATGTTTATATTTGCTCTCATGCAAAGGTCAACCCGGGGTCAACCCAACTTGAGTTGTCTTTCACTGCAGTCACTGATCTGTTTGTAATTCGCAACCTGTTCGCAGATTCACTCACTGCAGTTCAAAGTTTGATTTCAAATTTGCTGAGGACAGCATTTGCTGTTAAAATGCCTTTTAGCGGCTTAAATTTTAATTCATTGGATTAATAATTACAATCATTATTAAAGAAGCTTAAAGAAATGAATTATCTCAACTAATTAAATTGACATGGCATTTTTAGCGATTTTTAGCCCTCATAAGTTCATAACCTACTACAAGTTCCACTAAACATTGAATATCATCACCATTTTTTAAACTTTAAATTTTTTTTTGCTAAACTTTTTCTTTTCATATTCCGCACATTCTCGGAGCTTTTATTATTTTCAAAAAAAGTAACATATCATGTGTTGTTTGACCTGTAGCAGAGCCAATTAGGGTTTGTGAGCAATTTGTCAAAAACTTTTTTTGCGTAAAAATAATTTGGATGAACTTGTGAAGTTTTCACCACCAGAGATGTGTAACGAAGCTACATACATAATATGACACTCAAAATGACAAATTTTTCAAATATTTCACGAGAAAAACTCATTTTTTCCAAAACTTTTCATCCATTTGTTGACCTTCTAAGCCGATTTTTTGACTCAAACTTCAAATTTTCAATATTTTTGTAAAATTTCGCCCGCTGGCCGTGTTTAAGGTATCCAAATCACTGTTTTGCGGTCACTTTGCACCTCAATTGACCTTGTGACCATCTCACACTGTACGGTGATTAGTGTTGCATTTGCGATTGACGACGTGATAAGACGTTATCAGCGGCGCACACGACTCCGCACGCGCTTGCAATCGCTCATTAACTTTCGCAATTGCAAGTTTGCATTACACATTGCAGTTTTGCCTCTCACATTACAGTTGATTACACACAGGTATAGACGCGTGCCACATTATTGTCGACGCATCAAAAACCCACTCGGCGGTTGGACGATGGGGTAACCCATGACCCAACCTGTATCGTACAAGTCGACCCGGTACGAATATCTTGAGATCATTACATTTTTGTAGTCATGTATATAATTATGTAAATATATAATTATTCATGTTATCGAATAGTTATCGTATTGCTTTGCATGAAACTGATCCCTAATTAATATGTATTTAATCTCAATTCATTTGAATTCATTCATTCAATTATAATGCAATTCATGCAGAACTATGTAGCCTGGGGTCAACAGTTAGGTCACTTTTATCAGTTCAACCTTCACGTCTTTTAGTAATAAATTATCAATGTTTTGTACATATCATCCGAAAAAGCTTCCTCTACATTATCCATATTGCCCTGTCATCTTAGACATCTTCCCACGGGACCCAGGAGACAATTAGTCTGCAAAGTTCACAGCTAAGAATCAGCCCAATTAATAAACTGCTATCATGCTAAGGCTAGAATAAACCTCCAAACGCTATTGAAATTAATTTATCATTATTATAAATAGCAGTATCGCTGCCTCGTGAAAGGCAGGCCGTATTTGCCACTGTGTGGGCAGGGGAGGGACATCATGATTTACAACCCTGGCTAATTGTCTCTGGTCATTGCTCAAGTTCGGTTTTTCTCATACGTGTATGCGGAGGGGATGGGGTAACCCACCCTCCCAAAAAACTCGAGGGGCCGGCGGGAAGGGTTCCGCAAATCTGGGCAAAATTTAGTAAAAATGGTACTTTTTGCGCAAATTTTACAAAACTTTGCAAAATGTAGGGTATTTTTGGTCGATCAGAGAGAAAGGGTTCCCAAAATGTGGCCGGAGAGACCCCCCAAAATTTTGACCGCGTTCTAAGGGACTGATCCAAATTAGATTTAGCGGATTAGATCGAGATTAATTTACACCATGGTCACGCACCAGATTAACGTCTAATCTCAGATCCCAAAACATTTTGCAGGAGTCCTGTGTCTAAAATTCAATGGGGAAGTGCACCTTCGAGAGGGGGATGTGCCAGAGCGGTGGAGAAATCCCACCACGGCCATGTGTAGTGAAGCCTGATCTGGATCAAGGAAAAAGTGGCCTAATCTGTGATGAAGTGGCCCCCCTTGATTCCTGCATTTTCATATGGGACCCCCCCTTCCCGACAGCTACAAATTATCAAAAATATCCATTCAACTTTCAGACACCGGGCATATATACCCAATTTAACGGGATAGTTCACCCCCCTCCCCAATTTTTGCTATGATAAGTTACCCAAAGGCAGGCCCTTTTTTGACAAGTGCCATAGCACCACCCCCCCCCCCCCCCCTCTAACATTCAGATCATTGGCGGAAAGCACAGAGCCCCTTTTTGTCCATCAGATACACCGGAAACCAACAAGAAATTTTCCGCGCCTTGCTCTATAAAAGTGAGGTAAAGTAAAAATCAAGTTATCTCATCCATAGCTACAACTTTTCTAGACATGACTGCGGACCTAGGACAATTTTTTTGAGACTCTGCCTGACCAACTTTCATCACACCACATTCTTTCATCTACATACTATGTATCATAGCCTGAATTTCAATTTAACTTTACACACCCAGGTATACATAGGGCCCCCCGGTCTGTGAAAGGGGTCGGGTTTGGGAGCACACATGTGCACCTGGGGAAATCTGGGGGGAGCCATTTTCCAAAATTAGGCCTGACTATGGGGTGAAGCCGATCTGGGTGGGGAAACGGACCTGTCTTGGGGGGGGGTCAGGTTGGGGGAAAGTGATGCCCCCACGCCCGTGTGGTAGGGAGGTATCTACCCTTCTCCTACGGGGGGGGGTACCCAACCCTCAAACTGTATCAACCTATTCTCACTCCCACCCTCCCTCTCGCGTGTGTTTTTGGTTGATCAGGGGGGTGGGTCATAAAAATTCGGCCGCAGACGCCCCTGCCCAAATTTCGATCCCGCTACTTTGATTTTCCAAATTATGTATATAATTTGATGTTACTGCCCCATAAAACAAAACTTTCTCATGTGAAAAATTACTTCAGCTGCTTTGACAAGAACTTTATTTGGTCCCAGGTCAAGACTTTGTCTAAACTTTTGCTCAAAGTTGACTTTTGCTTAAGACACTTTCCAACTGTTTCAACAAAAAAATCTCAGCTTTTAAGTCATGCTTAATTAATGTTTTTGACTTCTTTCCCGTTAGCTGCAGGCTTTTTCTGCTTTTTCTACTGATAATCAGTTTTCAAATGGTTATTTTGTTTTAGATTTCCCAAATGACACAGATTGATTATTTCTCGCATTAACTTTTCAACTAATTAATTAAACTTTAAAAATAATTAACTGATATCTCAGCAAGGTCATTGCCCCGATAATGTTTCCAGGAATACTGTCCCACTACGCCCCCCTATTTCTCCTACCCTTGGCCCTCAGCAGTGCCCCATGTGTGCCCCACGCGGACTGTCCCACAGAATGTGTCTGTGTGCGAACTGACACCGATTTGATCGTCCAGTGTCGATCCGGAGGTCTCACCGACGATACTCTCAACGGCTTGCTGAAGCGTTTGCCCCCTACACTCACTGTACTGCACATTGACGGTGCCCAGGGGAAAAGACCCAACCAGTTCAGTTTCACTCGCGATTTTGTCAATTTCCCCCATTTGCGCGAGCTACGACTGAGACACGGATCCATCAGTTCTCTGGGAAAGCGGAATTTCGACAAACTATCCTCCCTGAAAATCCTGGACGTGTCCCATAACCATATTGCCCACTTGTCCCACGAAACTTTTCTAGACAGTGGTCCAATCCACGAGCTTAATCTTGACCACAACATTCTGGGAGCAAACGGTTTGCCTGCGTCGGCATTTATTTACTTAGATGGCTTACGTGTGCTATCATTGGCTCACAACAAGCTGATCAATCTTTCGCAGAACACTTTCTACGGTCTAGCTAATCTGCAAGAACTGTATCTGGATGGAAATCAGATAGCTGATTCGCTCTCAGATTCCTATTTCACCTTTATGCCCAAACTTGAGCGGCTCAGTCTGAACCATTGCCGGCTCAGAACCCTGCCCGCTGATCTGTTCAACGGCAATATCAGTCTCACCTCACTCTACCTTGGCCACAACAGTATGGAGCACATTCCGACCAGAACGCTAGCTAATTTGCATAAACTTGAACATCTGGACCTCAGCGGCAATTATTTGAAGAATATCACTCATTTTCAGTTCGGTACTGAAAGCATACGGTCGCTTAATTTGAGCTACAACCTGTTGGGAAATTCGCAGGGGGCCACCCTACACCCCGCAGGCTTCGGACCCCTGCGTCTGGAAACCCTAGACTTGTCCAACAACTGTCTCAAGCAATTCCGATCTCTGGTTCTCAGCAGCGGGGTCAGGGGTCACCTGCAAACTCTCATTCTCTCCGGCAACCCACTCTACCGACTGTCGGACGATCAAACCCAGCATCTAGTCTCCTTGCGACATCTGAAGCTGGCTTCAATCGGCCTAGAATCTTTGCCTAGCTATTTCCCCGGCGTCTACCGGCAACTGGAATCCCTAGATCTGTCCCGGAATCCGCTCAGGTCTCTGGACGAATACTCTCTGGGCCAGCTAAGGCACCTGAGCCATCTGGACCTCTCAGGTTGCCAGCTGGTCAACTTCAAGTCTCCAGTGGCCGATATTCTCCTGAATATTTCCGTGATCCGCCTTCACGACAACCCGTGGCTCTGCCAGTGCAGCATCCAGACAGTGCGTAAGCTGCTGCAACAGCACGCCGAATTGGCCGACCCCGGCTGTCCCGGCCTCAGGCCCAACTACTACCAGACAGCCGTTCTCTGTGCCGGTCCCGGAGGCGTAGCGGGACGTCCTGTGGCCGGGTTGGGCCTGGACGAGATCCCAAAATGCAGTCCCGTTTTCGGGGCCGTGGGCATGACAGCCGAGTCCGAGATCGGGATTCTGGCCGCCGCAGTCTGTTCTGTGCTGCTGATTCTGATTTTGGCCAGCGCCGTGGCCTGTAGCTATTTCTGGCCCAAAACGGCCACATTTCGGGCCAAAGAAGGTCAGCCGCCGGCCAGCAAGCCTTCCAGCCTGGCCCTAACCAACGGTGCTGCGTCAGAGCACAGCCAGCTGATGCGCAGCACAAATAACAACAGCTCTCTCCTGCCCACGCCCACCTTCCACAACAACAACCAAAAGTCAACCTCACAGCACAGTAGTTGCCAGCCAGAGCTACAAACCTCAATCAAAATGCCACAGGAAAGGTTATTCTGAACTAAAATTAACTTTTTCGGATGATCTCCCCTTACCAGAACCTAGGCTCCCCCCACCGTTTTCGGAGGATCTCGCCCCCTTTACCAGAACCAAGCCTCTTTGACTCATGCTGCCCCTGCCCCCCATCGGAAATCGGTTTCCAGACTCCGAAACTCTAACCATTCCAGCCACAACTGTACGCCCCCTCCCCCTCGGATTACCTCCTTGCAGTGGCCAGTATTGGTCGGATGGGACGCGAAGGCACAGCAATGGTGCCAGAGTCAGTGATGTTATTCGAACCTAGTCTTTCCCTGTAAAGCCCGGTTCATACTTGTCCGTAAGGGTGCCCGTTTGTCCGTAAGCGCAATTTTTAAATCACCGCTGTACAAGCCGGATAATCCACCGTAAAAGAGAGGAGAGAATTATGGGTGCAAGCAACGCAAAAAATTCACTGCAGTTTATCTGCACTAGCTTACGGACAACTTTTCCGGATACGAACGTCGGACACGGACAAGTATGAATCGGGCTTAAACTCTGCATCATACTCTACATACCGATATACAGTGTATATAGTGGACCGGGGTAAAAAAAACGAACGACGAATTCCGGGGCAAAAAAAACGAAGTCAATACCACAGCTCAGATAAAACCTGTTGGGCTGATGTTTCTCCACAGTGACAAGTACTTCAACACTACTCGGTATCATAACCAACAGGCATTTCGGGCTGGCTGATTTGAAGTAAGGCCAGTTCAAATGCACCTACCCCAAAATGGCCGCCGATAAGTTTCCGGGCAATCTGACGAGCTTTGCTCTGCCTACGTACTGCAGTGCCGTGGGCTTGATTTATTATCTAATAAAATGGTTAACTTTTTAACTATTTTTTAGTAACTTTAGATAGATTTACAGCTAATAAACTGGTTCAAATCGTTCAATTTTTGAAAATCATTATGAACTATTTGAATGTAAATTTTGACAGGTTGTGTCAAATTAAGCAGAAAAGTGTCTCACTGTTTTTATGTAGAATAATTCAATATTGAAGTCTTGACCTAATACACCTATTAATTGCACGCGATACTTGTTTGCAACCTTGAATGTTTTCTGATAAGTTAAGCTTCTCAAAGTACGCTCAACTATATAGGATTTCAACTGTTTTCTTTCTGTAATAAAATCGTGCAGAAATATTTAGTACTAGGTATGTTTTGTTTTTATGAGATCTCGTTTTGTTTATGATTAGGTTAACCCTGACTAACAAAATAATTTCATTTCAGTCACGATGTTTTAGTCCAAAGGGATATTGCGTGAAAAAATGTTATTATTTTCGCAGCTGTATCTTTACATAATATACTT
>JASANF010003044.1:0-65102 GCA_030248245.1 Trissonchulus sp. WLG1_4 | reverse complement strand
TCTCACCTCTTCTGTACTGCCTAACGCTCTCCCCCATGTCGTGGATAATAAACCGTACAGCAAAGTACGTAATCACACGTGGGGGAGCGACCTTGGTCGGCGTCAACCATCTTTACATCATGGATGACGGACTTTCGCGATGGACCCAGCCAATTGGACGCCATCTTAATGAAGGTGGAAACGGTATCAAGAGCTTTGGGGATGGATGAAGCGTACCAAGCGCTGACAAGCCCACCTCAGCCGGGGAAGATACGCAGAACGTCCAGGCGGGGGACCGGGACCCACTGGCATTCCGGTGCTAGGAGAAGAGGAGGTTTACAAGCACCGCCATCAACAATCGTTCGCTAAGGCCCCCAAAAAGCCTGGTAAAGCCAGAGTCTTGAAGGAGTTGATCCGAAAATACGAAGGCGATTTGGTACAATCGGGACCTCAACTCAGGAGACAAAGACCAAAGCCTTCAATACATTGGCATGTACAGGATTGGTTTATACCATTAATGTAGGCCTTTGGACGGAGAAGGATATGCTGATGCTAAACAAGAAAGGTGCGCAAGATTATGAATGACGCCAACTGCCTGGCAAAGACCGCCTCTGGTGGACCGACTTTACCTACCTCGAAGGGAAGGCGGACGTGGATTGGTGGACCTGGTCAGTATGTTGAACAGGAACATCATTGGCATCACAGCCTATTTGTACTCTAGCTCTGACCTCATGCTCGTGGCTGGGCGGCTGAGAACAGCAAGAGGGTCGGAGGGAAAGAAAGGAGTGCAAAAATATTCAGAAGTGAGGCCTGTATAGAATCTCGAATAGAGACATGCCCGAGACCGCTGTACAATTTCTAAGGGGAACCGTGCTTGTTAACGGGGAACCACAGGACCAAAGCGGTTTAAGACGGCTGTGCGTAAACTATGAAAGACAGACTATCAACAACCTAAATGCCCCGGGAACTGGAAAGCCCGCAACATGGTTACCTTTATCAAACCAATGATAACTATTGGGTCCCACCATGGCTTACCGAAGGCCGAGTTCGAGCCAAAACGGAAGCAATATTAACCGTGGCGCAAGACCTCACTTTGCTCACCCGTCACCATCTGCGATGTATTCCAAAAACTGACAGGATGTGACGGCAACATGCAGGCTGTGCGGTAAAGCTTCGGAAACAGTCAAACATATAGTTTCACAATGCGAAGCAGCACAGCTACACCAACCACAAAGATCGGCATGATAGCATCATGAAAACTCTTTATAGAGTGATCTTGAAGCAGGAAGGCCTTGATCCAGGGTTGTGCAGGGCTAAGCCATTACCTGTAGTGGAAAAGGATAATATCAAGCTGATTTGGGATATATGCCTCCCTACTGACCTAACCCCTCACGGCAAGAAGACCAGACGTGGTCCTATTCGGAAAAGGAGAAGGTCATATATCTAATCGAGGGAACCTTACCATGGGATGCCGATCTAGAGCTGCGGAGAGAGCAGAAACGTACTAAGATCGTGGAGCTCGCCCGCAACACTGGCAGGAAATTACCCAGGATATCGAGTAAAGGTAATCCCGGTAAGGATTTCTTGGGGCACTAGGCAGTGTGCAGCCTCTGACTCTCCGAAAAGATTTAGTGGACACGGTAATTGATTCGGGCATGCGAGTTTCAGTCGTTGGTCAACAGCCTCTCGCGGGCTGCAGCGATTGAAACCGAGCGGGTGATCCGTAGCCACTTGGTGAAGGCCTAGGCCTAAACCAAGGTGTATACCACAACCTCAGCTGAACGTTCCCTGGAAACACGGTTAGACCAGGGTCCACTAAGCAAGATGGCGGACCGCCGCCTAGAAGGGTGTGCCCCAAGGAAATTGGGGGAGTTGAAATCGGGGGGGATAAGACCGATCGAAGAGAAAAGTTATCGCTCCGAGCCCGGACCCGGCTGTACCAAGAAGGCTTCGTAACATAGGCCCCGAAGGGATCCTCGACGGCTTCACGCCCTGGTGATTCCGGATGAAGGGGGTACCTAGTTTAGAGGGGTACGATGAAAGTCCAGCGCCGACCAACATGTGTGTATGTAGGGAGGAACGAAAATTTAGCTAAGTACGTAAGGTTCCCTTAGGGAGGGATGCGCAGGTTACAGACGGGCTAACGGCCCGATAGTGTTTTCTGGGAAAAATGGTCGATCAGCGGCCTGCAGGCTAGCCGATCCTTAGTTCAGTTTGGTGGAACCTCCAGAAGAGTCGGGGGGCACCATACGTGACTCAAATTCGGTTGTTGAAAAATGTTTTTGAAAAAATTTTTGAACGACACGGATATTGAAAAAAATCTAGGCTTTGAAATCAAGCAAACGAACTAAAATTATAGCTAAATTTTCAGACTGAATTAAAGAGGATTGCGATAGCCATCTTGTTTTTGTACTTAGATACGTAGAGAACTCAGAGTACTTCACTGCAATGGTGCTGTAAGGAAACCTGTTGCTACAATTTTTCATTGATTGTTTATCAGCGTGTCGATACCATACAAAATTGTCTTCAAACTTCAAATGACGTTGGGAACCTTACCATACTGCGATTATGGATGTCATCGTGTTGTTTATTATGTCAGAATACTTTGCCAAAAAACTGTCAAACTTGCACGACGTCTTTGGCTGACCGACATGGTAGCTGGAGCTGACCTTGACACATGGTTTTTGGCACATACATGTCATACAAACGTAATTTTACTCCGATTGGTTTTACGATTGGTAGGAAAGAATCGTAGTTGCGCAAATGAACGTCACTCGCTAAGCAGCGAGGACCACGCTTTATTGTGACCACCACAAGTGTTAGCTATAAAGCTAACTGACGATATCATAATTTTCTAGACTAAAACGTTTTTTACCGTAGTCCTTACATTACTGCCAAGAAATATAGATTTCGAATGAGGTGGTATCGTTTAGTTAATAAAATGGTTGGCGTAAAAATATTTTAGTGCAGCGTTTTATATTCGAAGAATATCCTCAGCAGTGCAAGCATGTCACAACAGAATCATTCAAAAATAATTTAACCTACTCGCAAAACGTGCTTGTTCTACAACCATAATATACACATCTAGCATCATTTATGGCTCCCTAAGACATTGTAGGATCGTATCAAAGTGTCCCAAGAAACAGTCTCGTGCTTTCAACCGCTTCAGGTCTCCGCGACAGATGGAGACACAGTCGCCGGCTCCACGTTGGCGACAACAGTCTGATTTGTCGCGCCCGGCGGCGGCACAACGGAGATAGACTTGAGCGTCGCGTAAGGAACAGCGTTCGCGCTTAATTGTTTCCAGTATCTGAAACAATTTTATTTGGGGTGGTAGATTGTGTTGTAAGATAAGAATAAGGGTCTAGGAGACTTGGCGGCTGTGGTGCAGTGGTTAGCATTCTCGATGTCGACACGAGTTGCCCGGGTTCGATTCCCGACACCTGCTTTTCATTTGTTTGTCCGAAATTGGGACACGTCTTTCTTTCGATAAGTGCCTTTCTAGGCCCACTGGAGAATATTTATATAAGATAGTTTTTGAAAACTTAAATAATGTGAGTGTTTTACAAAGTAATGGGTGTGTAGTTTGCAGTATCTGCATTTATTTGCAGTTTTTAGTATCTAACCCGAATATACAGTGAGATATATTTATTGCACTCACACACAGTAAAGCAACATTAGTTCAAGTAATCTTCGGCTACCGGCTACCGCCTGCTGAGGCTTGAACTCGCTCAGGCCCAGCCCAGGACCTAGACCAAACAAACCGTACCGAAGACCTAGGACCAAACCGAGACCTTTGTTTTTCACCCTCGAAGCCTTTTCCTAATAGCCTTATCCAGGCTTCTTTTTGTGAACTTCTTCAACCTTTTACCGGCATAAAATATGAGGGTTGGCTTCGCGCAGCTGCTTACATGGCAGAAGTCAAAACACCAGCAAGCCGTAGCTTATTTAATTGTGCGCATGCGAGTTACAGCCACATCTACAGTATCTCCTGCATGTACAATATTAGTATGTAAAGTATTTACTATCAATAGTATATACAGTACATAATACACCATAAGCATATATAGTATCTCCTACAGTAATTTGTAGAATCTGCAGCATCTGCGGTATTTATTGTACCTATATCCAGCATCTGCAGTATCTGCAGTAATTAACTCAACGATGCAGTTACATAAGGTGGCGCTCCGAATAACTGACTTTGGGCAGTAAAAATTTTCAGTCAAGTTTTCAGATCTTTGTTCTTGAAGAATGTTTGTTCAGCAGTAAATTAGCTTTCATTTGATATACATAACATGTAGTTTTGTTGAAATTAGTTTTTTGACCTGAATTTTGATATGGCAAAATTTAATATCGATTTTCCGAAAAATTGTATATGGCTTTTGTTACTTTTGATAACGGTTTTCCGCAGATAATAGGTGACTGCAACTTTTAAAAAAGTCGTTTGTGTTAGCAAACATTTGTAAAAAAATTTTCAAATTACGTTGAGCGATATTGACAAAAATGCGCTATTTTTCAAGCCAATTTTTCGTTAGCTACTTTTTGGCTTCTCCAACTTTTCTCAATGGTTATTTGCATTAAAAATACGCTCTATTTTTTGACACTGTCGTTTGTGTGGGCAAACCTCAGATTTTTCTGATGGGCAACAGCCTTTTTTGAATCGTGATAGCTGTCCTCCATGTCGTTTTTTCATTGTGAAATTTGACTTAAAGTTAGAAAATAAGTAGATTCAGGTGTACCTTCTTCGAAAATGTTGATTTCTGTTTTTGGTAAAATTCTGCAGCGATTTCAAGTTGACCAATTTTAGAAAAACTAGTGTATTTTGAGCCAAAACAATTGGATTAAAATTATAAGAAAATTATAAGATAATTACCTACAGTTTAAGCTATAGATCGTAAAATTTGAACAAAGTTTCGCTCAGTTATGCCGTTTGAAAAATTATGTGCATTTAGCGAAAATAAAAATTCTCAATCGGTGATAAAAAATCAAAACAAGGCAGCAGGCACGTGAAACTTACTCAGAAACAGAGCTTTGTAACAGGCCTCAATATATTTAAACGAAATTTATTCTAGCTAGAACCTACGTCGACTTATAAGATAATAAAGTTATGGAAGTTATTCGGAGCGCCACCTTAAAGTAGGAACAGTTCTAAACCGAACTGAACGGATGAGATTAAATGTTTTGTTCACGGCGAAGCTAAAAACTGACCTCATCTCTGGTAATCTCATATTTGCACAAATTCAAGCATCCGGGTAGCATATCGTTCGCACGACAACAAGCTTGCAAGTAGTCTAAAATTAGCATTACTTCAACTTAATATAATTATTTAATATTAGTTAATAGTTTTGATAACATTTTTTGAGTGTGTTCAGCTTAAAAATGCCAAATAAGCAGTTGTGGTGACATACAGCCCACTCCTTTACTGGATAAAGAATTAATTTTAATCGGACTAAACGGTTTAATAATTAAGCTTAAAAATCACATTCAAAAACCTCCGGATTAAACGGACTTAACTTTTAGCACGCTGCTTTTTAATCGGACTAAGCGCACTTAACTATATATGTAGGCTAATGTTAAGCGTGCATGTTAAATCCGTTTAGTCTAGTGGTAGTTTTGGAATGGGGTCAGACTAAAAGTAAGCAGCTGACTTATTTTAGCTAGTTTAGTCCGTTTAGTCCGACTTGTCACTCCAAAACCTGGGACTAAAATAAGACCAGTCCGTTTAATCCGGAAAAGGAAAAGGCCCATAGTTTACGTTTAATTGTAATGACTGCTTAGCTTTAGCTATTTTGCTTTTGCTTCAGAAATCAGTAGCATAAAATATTTATTATCACCAAGAGTTATCACGCAGTTTAACTAAAGCAATGTGCCCAACTGTTTAATGTGAGTACTAACGCGACCGCCATATTTAACGTCTACTGACCGGTATTAATTTCTGGCTGGCATGCTTTGCAAGTTGCTTGACAGGCGGTGTTGAAAGACACAATGTTGCACTTTTGCGTATGGCGACTGCAAGCTTTCCATTTGTCGAAACAGTCCTGGCACAGACAAGCGGTCAAATAGACAGCAGAGATTAAGAAGAGTCGGAATATCATTTTGGTGTTAACTTAAAGTAAATATTAGAGTAACAAACATACAAATATATATATATATATATATACAAGAAGGAGTTTTAAGCAAAGACATATTAGATGTACGCTGTTGAGACCTACATTATATAACCTATATAGTAAAATACATAGCAAACAAATTCTAAGATACGTATAAATTATTGTGATGTTGCATTTTTGTTTTCATTTGTTTTTTAAATATAGTTTTACGGCAGTGAAAGTGAACTTGAGCGTTATACTAAATTCAGAAATGGAATACTCTGTTCTACTTAATTGAAGAGAAAGGTCATATGTTAAAGAAGACAAGTTAAAGGAAGAAAGTCGTATACAAGAGAAAACAATTAAGACGATGAAGAAATACAGTACAGGTTTTCAAATCAGTAGTGTGCAGTAACGCAATCGACCAAGTTAAAACAAACTAGTTAGAAACAAAAGTTTTGGCGTTGGTTAATACTGTTGTAAATTCAACCCAGTATAAAAAAACAAAATATAGAATGAGATGAGAGATTTAACCGTTTACATTCAAAATTAACCAGGAGTTTAATAGGCAACTATAATTATACCCTAATAAACAGATAGCACAGTTTTCAATTAATAGTTAATGCCCTTATTAAAGTCAACAAGTGCTTCAGTTGAGTAAAAATTAAGATTTTAAAGAGTCTCAATAATACTAAAGAAAGCATGAAATGCGTATAATACTGTAACATTAAGTTACACAGAGTAATTAAGCAGTCAACTGTTGATTAGAATAACGTTTAATTAATATGAATAGGCAATAACACAATTACTATTACTATTACTTTTGTACGCACTTTTGCCCATGTAAATACACTGACAAACGCACTGAGCTAATAGTGCACCTTCAAGTTTAATTGTTCTTATCTGAGGTAGGGGTGCCTTGGGTGAGTAACATATGTGAAAATTAGCAAAATTGGAGAACTTTAATTTTTGACCTGGGTAGCCCCCCCCTTAAGGGGGTAGTTACTAGTTGCTTTTTAAAGTGTTTTTTTGGAAAGCTATAGCTGAGCATCTACAAATTGAAATCACAAGCGGTCTTTTGCATTAAGTAGAACGATATTTTACTTATGTAAGTGTATTCCGTGCATTGGAACTTGAACTTTGATTTTGTTTACATGGTAAAAGAAAGATCCTTTCCAAACTATTAGGATTTTTTACAAAAACGCCACACCTGTGAATCATACGATTACATGTTGGAGCTGAAAATTGTTAAGGTTTTTGACATGTTTAGAATCCCCAGGCATCTCGCTCACTTTTTTGATAACTATTTAGTCAATTTGCTGAGAAAATAGCTTCAAAGCAAACGCACCGAAAAGTTAACATAGTTTCTTTAAAATAAAGCCGTTTAAAAATGAGGTGAAATTTCGAAAAAGTGAGACGCCTGGGGATTTTGACCTTTACAGAACTGTGCCAAAAATTTGTGCTCAGGCGTCATTTGCAACTTGAGCTCTGTGAGCGCACAGTTTACATAGAAATCACAAAAACCTCGAAAACGCAACTACCACCTTATGTGTAGTTAAAGTACTTAGCTACAGTACAGTAGTTAAGTAAAGGTTTAGCTTCTTAGTATTAGTTTAGTATGTTAGTTAGTCTATTTTTGCTTGTCACACCTGACATGTCTTGTACAATTGTCAAAAATGACGAAGTACTCACAACTCAAGTTGCATCACCAAGTCCAACACACTCAACCTATTTCTAGTGTACACTTCTGTCTGAGTCCCTCGGCTTCTCTAGCTAAGGTTCCTCGACACGATCGGACCGGTAGTCTTGTACTAACTGTCGGGTGGGTAGGTTGCGTCCCTACTGTGTTCCTTTCGTGTCCCTACTGTATTTCTGCACCAATGCCCTGTCCCTGCGTATATTTATACCAATAAACCTTCTCCATTATTCCGTTGCGCTTTGTCTCCATCTTACCCTAGATCGTAGTCAGGTAGGCGACCTCTTTGCTCGGACCTGGTTAAGCTCAACAATTAAATTCACATAATTACTAATGTTTTGGTCACTATTGGCGCATAATACGTTTAGAAGTGTATGTATTCCCGCCAGAAAAATGGCCATTATTATCTACATATTTGCGGGCGTGAACAGAATTGAGGGCCGTTTGTCAATATATCAGACCGTTCGGAATCCTAAATTCTGAATAACTTTTGTTGTAGATTTATACATGTAGACTGTCGCAGCGTTGTCATGAAAATTTTGACAAAATTCTGGACAGACTTTAAAAATTTGTTTGTCGATTTGTTTTAAGGTGGTAATTGCGTTTTCGAGGTTTTTGTGATTTCTATGTAATTTTTGCGCCCACAGAACTCAAGTTACAAATGACGCCTGAGCACAAATTTTTGTCACAATTCTGTAAAGGTCAAAATATCCAAGAATGTCTCTCACTTTTTCATATATGGACATTTGTAGACGGCTTTTATTATAAGTAAATACATACGTTAAATTTTCGGTGCGTTAGCTTTTAAGCTATTTTCTCAGTAAATTAACTAGTTATTAAAAAAAGGGGGGACATGATTGGGGATTTTAGATGTGTCTAAAACCTTACCAACTTTCAGCCCCAACACGTAATCGTATAATTCAAAGCTGTGGCGCAAACTTTTTGTGAAAAAACTTGAATTTTGGAAAAGACCATTTTTTAAACGCTTGTCCTAAAAAGAAGACCAACGGTTGACTTTCAATACTTAGCATACTTTTAGGCAGAGATTAGGTCTACTTTATGCAAAAGACCGCTTGCGATTAAAATTTGTAAACGTTGACCTATGGCTTTCCAGAAAAACACTCAAAAACGCAATTACCCACTTAATTGACACAATGTGTCTTTTGAAAGTTTTAGTTTCAAAATTAGATAGAATCCATATTAATTTTTGAGCTCAGAAAATGATGGCCGGTTCAGTTTTAACATTTAATTAGAATGCCGTCCGTTTGACTCTTTATTATACCGGCCGGAAAGTACATGAACGACATCTTTTTCGTTTCACTCAAAATTACTGGCTTTTTTTAGGACTTCTGAACAAATATCGGCTTATGTTGAAAGTTTATTTAAGGGGGTAATTGCGTTTTTAGGTGTTTATTTGGAAAACTATAGTTCAGCGTTTATAAATCCAAAGCAAAGCGGTCTGTTGCATTAAGTAGAACAATATCTGACCTAAATGTGTGCCATGCATGGAAACTTAGTCTTTAATTTTGTTTCCAGTACAAGCGGGTAAAGAAAGGTGTTGTCCAACATGTTTGTATTTTTACAAAAAAGTTTGCGCCACATCTCCAAATCATACGATTACCTGATGAGGCTGAAAATTGGTAAGGTTTTTGACATGTTTAAAATTCACAGGCATGCCTCCCACTTTTTTAATAACTAGTCAGTTTACTGAGAAAATAGCTGAAAAGCAAACGCACCTAAAATTTAATGTTTTCTTGTGATTAAAGCCCTCTAAAAATGTCCACAGGTTAAATTTTGAAAAAGTGCTCGGGGATTTGAACCTTTACAGTACTGTGCAAAAAATTTATGCTCAGGCTTCATTTGTGCAAAAAATTTATGCTCAGGCTTCGTTTGTGCAAAAAATTTATACTCAGGATTCATTTGTATCTTGAGTTCTGTGGGCGAAAATAGCTGAAAAGCTAACGCACCGAAAATGTAATATATTTTCATATTTTCTTGTAATTATGTAAAGCCCTGAAAAAATGTCCACAGGTTGAATTTCGAAAAAGTGAGAGACATGCCTGGGGATTTGGACCTAGTACTGCGCCAAAAATTCATGCTCAGGCCTCAGTTGTAAAATGAGTATTGTGGGCTCAAAGTTAACATAGAAATAGCAAAAACCTCGAAAACGCAAGTACCACCTTACATGAAGAACTGAAACGGATAACATTTTTTTAAAAAAATAAGCCCTGATCTGTAATCAGATGTTTAGTCTAACCAACGGCCCCTGATTGATATTCTGATGTTTGTAACAAGCTAAGTTTTTGGCAAAATATTTAGTATGCATCAAGCATTTATTTTGAAATTACATTGGCCAGAGGCCATCGTAAAGCTGTTGGGCCAGCGATAGTGTCCCCTCTTATTTTACAGAGTACCCAAAATAAGCGTCACCTTTTGCCGCCAAATAAACTGCAAAATCTCAGTCAAAAGCTTTTGGCAATTGAACCTTGGAAGGTTATGGTGTTATTAAGTGAAGAAAATTTATATTGAACCTCCATGTTTACTCATGAAATTCCGTTAAATTTACTTTGACTGTAATGTATAGCTGTTGCTTTAAGTTGGAAGCAGGTAATTGTACTGTACTGTCAAATTGAATTACCTATGATTATTAACGTAAAGCATCAGATGTTCGCGGATTTTTGTAGCCGAGTGGAGAGTTTGGTTGTTCCGTAACCGTGAGGTGATATCGTCGATTCCTAGTGGATTACTTTTGGTCAGACTTTTGCATTTTTTGCTGTACCTTCGAAACAACCACGAAAGCAGCATCTCATGAATTTACAAGGCATTATCGTTGTGACAGATGCAAAGATAAGATAAAAGACGTTTAAAACACACTGCGCACATTGACATTTTAACGCTAGCACTGTGTTAAGATACCAAAAAATTAAAAACCTGTTGGGCTGTACCCCAACAGGAAAAATAACCACTAAAATACTCAGCTCTATTTTTATTAATTCAAACCTTAAGTAGCAGTTTTATTAGACATAATTAAGTGTTCGCTACTTGAAAAAATATTCTAAACCCTAGACACCCCAGTAAACCTATTGGCTTCTTGCCAAAAAACTTTAGGAAACTAGTCACGCCAATAGTGATATTGCACCATTTTTAATTAACTTTAAGAACAAATTTTAATATTTTTTTTTCAATTTCAAGATTTTCCATTCCAGAGGAATCAAGAGCTGGCAAAAATTTTCCACAAAAACATCGCCTGTTGGTGATAAGTTACAGTGCTTCTTGCAAGCGCAATGGCAAGCTTGGAATTTTATAAAGTGCTTGAAAGGCTGCCAGCACTGTCTGTGCCTCGCTGTTAGGCTCGCAGCGTAGTAAAATTATGACTCAACGCACGAATGTGAATACAGCTTCACATGTTTAAAATTCTAAGTCTATTCACATTGTAGAACCCAAATTCAGCACGTTTATTTTATAATTTCAGTAGTTTTATAATTTCCGTATTCAGACCTTTAATGGGAAGCTAATCCTAGTTCAGTGGGCGATTGCCGAAATATATTGTCCTATTGGGTGACTGGCTCATAGTCAGTGTGAGCCGATAAAGACGACGGAAACGGAGGTTGGCGCCGACGCACTGAAACGGGGATAGGTATTTACAAGAGTACATAATAGAAAGAGTATGACACTCTTCCTATTATGCCTACGGGCGTGCGTCCAATGCGCAGCGCGAAATAGCCCGTTTATGTACGGTTTTGAGGGGGGGTACCCCCCGTCAACTGAAGACCCCGTACTCACCTGAGGGGGGGTACCCCCTATTCAGTTCGATACCCCATGCTCAACTGAGGGGGGGTAGCCCCCCCTCAACTCAGTACCCCGTCTTCAGTTGAGGGGGTAACCCCCGTCATTTCAAGACACTGACAAGTCTTTGCGCTACTCCCCCCCCCCTCAGTTCAATACCCCATTTTCAGTTGAGGGGGGGGGGGTACCCCCCTCAAAACCGTACATAAACGGGCTATTTCGCGCTGCGCATTGGACGCACGCCCGTAGGCATAACAGGAAGAGTGTCATACTCTTCCTATTATGTACTCTTGGTATTTACGGGGGACGGCGCGCCGATTGAGCCTAGGGTTAGCTTTCCCATGAGCTAGGGATTAATTTATATTAGGTTTTTACTCGTTTTTCTCGCTTTGTTATATTTGTTATTTAGCCTCAAATAAAAGTTATATTTTCTGTCTTTGCCTTAAATTTTTGATTGCCCGTTGGGCACGTGTTGGGTGTTTTGTGGGTTTTGCATCTATTTTAGTGATTCCTCGGGTGAACCCCGGACGTGAGAGAGGCCCGAAGAACTAAGCTTTAGGCTGGCTGTTGCAGTTTGCAACCGTTAGTCCACGTTCCGTTGAGTTCGGGCGCACGGTCACTTATTGCCCTCGTGCTTTTGCCTTCCGAGCCTAAATTCCAAGAGCCCCGTGGTTCGTGGTTTAACATGCACAGTTAAGTCCATTTAGTCCGATTCAAATGCAGCGCGCTAAAAGCTAAGTCCGTTTAATCCGGAGGTTTTGGAATGGCATTTTTAAGCTTGACTTTTAAACCGTTTAGTCCGATTATAATTAACATTTTAATCCGGTATAGGAATGGGCCTTAAATTTAGCAATTGAAGAGCAGTGCTTTGGCTTGCATGGTCAGTTCGTCGTTGTACTTGTAGACCACCCCTTCTTTGATGTTGAACTTTTCACGCAATAAACTGTTTGTAGAACATTAGCCAATTTACAAGTTTCTGCTAAAGCAGCTGAAGCATTTAGCAATATTCATGTTTATCGTACAAATCACGTGTCGTGTGCAAGCCATCGCGTCTGTCAAAATTCTTGTATAGACAAATGGAAATTTCTAATAATAAAACCATTATCTAAAATTCAAATTATTAGGTTGCCAAATTGCTCGCTAAATTCATACTAACCCTTGCATGACATTTTCTATATTGTGAACACCACACATGAGTAATTTTTAATTTGAAACAACTTTAGTTTAGTACGCTAAAAATTTTCCATAGATGTCACGTGGCTTATTATGACAAAAAGGGTTCGGTGCTTACTCTCTAAATTGTTTGGGGACGCGTCGCACGTACGTAAATGTAAGGAATTTGAGGCAAATGATCGCATAGTTTTAGTTCAAGTGATTATTGCCCAGTTTTTAAATGTATTTTCAAAATGTAAATATTTGCCACTGAGCTGTTTCCTACTTTTATCGTCTGCGTACCTTTGTTATCATCTTTTTTACGCGGCCCCCGGCCCCTGAGCGGCCCCCTCAATGGCCGCGTATATACTATATTCAGATTTTCTAAATCCTATGTAATTTCTGGTAGGTCGAGTTTCCTACGTTAAATCACACTGGTTAGATAGGTAGGTCGCTCTCACTGTGCAAATGCAATTTCGAAAGACAGAAAGCAGGACTCCGCGAAATAAAAACAGTGAGCCCGGGGTGATTCGAACCACCAACCTTCTGATTCGAAATCAGATGCTCAGTAGATACAAGACGATCTACCATCTGAGCCAACCGGGCTTACAAGGATTGACTTTAAAAGTGTTGGTATTGCAGCAGTTGAAAATGTATTACGTAAAGCCTACGTACTTATTTTCATTATTATTACTCTATAATAATAGTAATTGATTATTCACGTTTTTCATTGCACATTGCAATGAACTATCGTTTTACCTATGTACATTTTACCTGCTAATAATTTGGTAAACTAACTGATATCAGATCATGTGCCTAATTTCAAATTCTGAACTTTGCGGATCTTTAGTCTAGTGGATTTATTCTCGCTCGGGGTCCGATAGGTCACGGCTTCAATATTCGGACGAGCACACTTTTTATGTTTTTGCGAAATCAAACTCTTGCCTTAGATTAAAGTGATTAAAACAGTTTTACTCACAAGTCGCAACCTATCAGTCAATCTTAATAGCGGCAGTAAAATTGAACCTTTTTTGAATAATTACGGCAGGCGTTTCATTTTCTTGTTAACTATTGACGCTCCGGCGCCATAAAATGCTAATCATTTTTCACTCAGTATTTAGTCAGTAAACCAGTTTGCTGGTTTTTATAAGTAGTTACAGTTCATCAGTAATCAATCAGTAAGGCTTTGGAGCAAATCAGCAGTACGTGTGTACAATAAGAGGGATTTAAAAATCAGTTAATCCACAAATAATGGCCGCGTTTAATATTTCGTTTGGAATATTGACACTCCAGACTCACAATGACGCACTTCTTACTCAGCAGAAGAGCTTGTTTAATATAACTATCTATTTTATTTGGCTTCCGAGTTTACGTGTGTATTCGTAAGGGTTTTTGTGACTGTTATGGGACGCCTATAGTGTGCCCTGAACCTGAGTCAGGGGGTCTTATCCAAAATTGGATTTATCGGGTTAAATTTAACTTTAATTCGCCAATAACGCAGCGTCAGTTAAAAGTACTTTACTGAAATTTGGCACACACCGAGATAATGTATGTAAGCAATGTAAAACAAAATTTCAGCCGGCTATTTTAGTTTTGGGCCGTGTTATTAGCAAAATTAATTAAAATCTAATCCGTGAAATCCAATTTTGTATAAGACCCAGGGTAATCGATGGGGAGATAAGCCGCGATAGTCGACGGATCTAGGTTTTACTCCCCAACCCAAAGGGCTGTTACGACCCAACCCTCAAGATTAGTGCCTAGAATGAGGCAATAATTTACTGTTTTATCATGACCTGAGTTAGTTTCAACTATTATGTAGTTTGTAGTTAATGAAACGTTAATGTGATGAATGTTTGAAACCGTTTAGTTTTGAGTACAACCCGCATTTTATATTTTTGTTAATATGATGTCTAACTTTTTTCTGACGCTTTGCTTTTGCTTGCTTGCATTAGTTTTGCTTGCATTTGCTACTGCTTTTGCTTTTGTACTTACATTGTGAACATTGTGCTGTATTAAACTACAGTTTCAGTATTAGTTATATAGCAAGTATAGTGCTTTGTTAAAAATTAAAAATAAGCTTCGAACGGTTTCGTTTCACTTTTGTAAGCTGTTTTTGCCGAAAAGTGTCCGTGGCAGGAGGGGGCGTTGATTTCATTAATTTTTTGATCAATCCGTTTTTTGTTATAATACTCTTCTAACAAAATAAAGTACGACCTACGAGAACTAATTAAATATTTTTTCATTAGCACACCTCATCGGTTTTTTGTCTCAGATGTTACTTTGTTTATTGGTCCCAAAGTTTGGTGGGGGGGGTTTTCTTTATGGGTACGTTTGCTCCTCACTTTGATGACTGATTTTCTAGCCTGGGGGGCCAGGTCACGCGACCTCATGAACTTGCAAAGGTGTGTACAGTACAGCTCAAAATTAACATCATATGATTACGGAGTCCGCGTCACTGACTACATTTTGCAGTCAGTGACTGCAGTCAACCCATTGACGTCACAGGTCCAATGTCACTTCCGGTAGTTTTGATTTTCATTAACTGACTGCGGAGTCAGAGTCGAAGACTGCGGAATCAGCATCACCTTAGTCATCACTAACACAAAATAATGCTACACACATACCTACACATGCAAGTGTGTACGCACGCACATGTAATCCATTTAAAAAGTAATTATGACTAATAAGATGCTGATTCCGAAGGCACTGACCCTGACTGTCACTGATGTCAGAGAGTCACAGAGTCAGTTAATGAATGGAACTACCGGAAGTAAATTAGATCTGTGACGTCAATAGTTTGACTGGAGTCACTGATTGCAAAATGAAGTCAGTGAAGCTGACTCCGGAGTCATATAATGTTAATTTTGAGCTGTACTGTATGTATGTCTCAATAGCGTACATCTAATATATGTTTGCTTAAAACTCCTTCTTGTCTGATATAAAAATGCTTTAGCACTTACTAAATTTAGCTCAAACACTGAATAAAACATGTGATTTAATGACATTATTTAGATACTATATTATGAAAACTACTCAGAAAATCACTTGAAAAACTGTTGTTTAACAACTACAGTGTCACAAAAATTTTGCAATGGAAATAGTTTAATGGCCTCCACTGCCACTCTTCTTGCTTCCGCTACCGCTCTTCTTGCTCTTCTTGCTCTTCTTGCTCTTCTTGCTCTTCTTGCTCTTCTTGCTTTTCTTGCTCTTCTTGCTCTTCTTGCTCTTCTTGCTCTTGCTACCACTCTTACTCTTGCTGCCACTCTTGCTCTTGCTTTCGCTCTGTTCTAAAAAAATAAAAAAAGTTCAATTGTAGGGTCGACGATATTTTAAACTATAAATTGCAAAAATTTCTTCAAATTGACAAAAGTGTCACTGAATTCAAATCTTTCAGCACGTTTACCATTTAATTACGATTATTAGTATTTTGTTTTTTCCTGTCATGTTTTTCTGATCTTTTTGTTATTTTGTGTCTTATTTGCTCATTTTTTGTAACATCTTGTACCCAAAATGGTTCAAGTAAAACACTCTGAATCTTATTTTCTCAACAAAAAACATTAAAAGTATATACCGTGTTGAACGAAACCTGTTGGGACAATGTTGCATTATGAACTTATAGTCTTACTCTGGCCACCGGATTGGCAGGTGCATGAGCTGGAGGATGATTTGGTGACAGTGACGGTCTTTTCAGAGGTGGTTGTGATTGTGATTTCCTTGGATTCTGATTTCTCGACAACCTTCTCAGTCACTTCCTCCTCAGCATAGATGATGATTGTCTTTTCTAAAATAATAAAAATTAAAGTTAAAAATTTATGTTTGTTTTGTTTCAATAAGAACTACATCGTGTCTGTAAGTCAAATAATTTTATATCCTATATTAAATACATCTTAACGTAAGATCCTGCTTATACCTACATTAGGTTAAAAGATTTTTTGCTACTTTTTGAGCTCAGTAAACTGAAAGAGTTGTGAAAACATTAAACAATATTAAAAATTAGTAGAACAAGATGAGTATACTGGAAAATATTCAATAGTTTTACCAAAAACTGACACTTCCTTATGAAAAGTGATTTTTTTGTGCTTTTTTAAAATATTTTCAAACTAACCGTCGACAATTTCCACAGCCTTTATTTCTGACTCTTCCACGCTGATGGATTCAGCAATTGACTTTTTGACTGACTCGGTTTCTTCAGAGCTTTCTGTTTCCAAGACTTCTTCTTCCAAAGTAATAGTAACCTGGTTCACTGAAACAATCACAATCACAATAGGATCGAGGGACAATAATGTGGAAAAGATAGAAAACTGTGTTTTATGTATTTGTTATTTTCCTGGAAATGTAAGCAATAAATTTGGATTTAAAAGCTGAGCAAATGTACTGTATTATCGTAGTACGATTAGCGTATTGTAATTGTATATAATGCAATGTGAAGGAATTTACTCCAATGTAACTAACAAACGTTAAATATAGTTATGGGACATATGTTGTAGCTTTTATATGATATGTAGTTAACGTTAGTCAAAGCATTAAGCCTGTTTCACACGAGGGGATATTCAAGGGGATTTTTCCCAAGGGGATCCCCGAGTGGACGCATGGGGTACGAAGGGACGTTGTTGGATCCCCTCGGGGATCCCCATGGGTATCCCCATTGGGAAAGCCGTTTACACAATGCAGATTCTCGCCGGGATTCGTGCGTGAATTTTTAAACGGCTTCCCAGTCTGTAGTATTGTTGTGGTGGTTGCATATATTGATTTTTGGACTATCCTACATAATACTCGCAAAAATTGCAGAGCACATATTATTTAGCCATATAGGATTATTTATCCATATAGAATATTTATCCATATTAGAATATATGTTATATACGAATTAATTAATTGGTTATATTTATTATTTTCTATAGAATTTTAACACAGTAATGGTACAAAGTCCATATCCACGTGGCGTATGAGAAGAGTAACGTCTACTATATGTTTAAAAACAGTTATAAAAGGCCTAACAAACGTTAATAACCTTATATTCAAGCATCGTGTGAAATTATATGACTCACGTGATTTTATTTGATTGGCCACTGCATATGGATACCCCTGAAAAAACGCTCGGAGAGCGATAAGCAAAATTCACCATCGGGACCCACAAGGGATCCCTTGCGTCCCCACGCGTCCCCATGCGTCACCAAGGGCATCCTTCTGGGGATCCCCCTGCATTCTCACGCGTCCCCTTGCGTTCCTAAGGGACGCAAGGGGATCCCCTTGAAAATTTACCTCGTGTGAAACAGGCTTTAGGTAAGCTACCGCCCTCAGCGATAATCTGTATTGTACATAATGTACGGAATTCGTGCAGATGCTGTGTAAAAGTCGTGTAAAAGTCGTGTAATAGCTGTGTTAAATGAATGTAGAAGGTGTGCAAAAGTTGTGTAAACGTGCTGACTTTAAAAACTGTTAAAAATTATGTAAAAGTTGTATAATAGTTGTGTTAAATGAATGTAAAAGTTGTGTAAAAGTTGTGTCACAGTTTAGTGAATGTTTAGTGAAAGTTCTGTAAAAATGGTGTAATTGTTGTGGAAGTTGTGTAAAAATTGTGTAAACGTTCTGTAAAAGTTGCGTAAAATTGTATAACGTTGTTAAAGTTCTATAAAAGTTGTGTACAAAGTTGTGTCATAGTTTACTAAAAGTTTTCTAAAAGTTGTATAGGATTCGTGTAAAATTGTGTAAAAATTGTGTAAAAACTCTTACGTTCTTCGACGACTTCGGTTTCGGTGACAGTGATTTTCTCCCCACTGACGGTGGTGTATTCCACAGTCTCTGATTCAACCATTTCTGTGATTTTCTCGCTCACTTCCTTCTTCGAGGTGACAATGAAAGAAGACTCTTAAATACAAAAAAAATATATAACAAATATAAACAAAAGATGACAAATAAAACTAAAGATATAACTAATGTAAGTTGATATTACTTTTGGGAGTGTTGGAAAATGATTGATTTTTTAAAATATATTGACTGCACATATTATTACTGCGTTTGTTGAAAAAAATAACTATGTATTATATCATTAGTTCTCAAGTTTGGCATTAACCCAAATGAATATCTCAACTTTCACTGATTGGTGTGAAATCGATTTTAGATCTAAAACTATCCTTTACAAAATTATAAAAATAATTCGAATCCAGTAATTTCATTTCCGAAAAAGGATGAGTATTCTTAACGGGGTCGCATAGAATGTTACCATTTGAATAACTTCCAAGTCACTCTTCGATATTTTAAGCTATTTCAAATTTCGAAAAAGTTTCTATAAACTTTTTGAAAACTTTAAACAAATTTACCAGAAGTAACCACAACGCTGGTAACTTCGGAACTGGATGCGCCTGTGGATTCAATAATTTGTGTTTTCAAATTCTCAGCTTCCTCAGACGTTTGCTCCAGAGATCCGCCTTCAGTCGTGCACTCCTGGGTTTCATCTAAAACAAAAAAACTTAATTAGTATTAATATTATTAATACTAGTAGATAACCAGCACAGACAAATCGCTGTTAGACTGTAGTTAGACCATGTGGTTGGTTTTAATCAGTGGCTTTTGGTTGGCCATTGACTGCTTTTTTTGAAGTCATAGAAGCATCGTTTCGGACTAAAGGGTGCTTTGAAAAAAACCGCACCCCATTTACCCTTAATTGCTTCTGCACTAGCTTAAAAACTAAGCACCGTGAATCAGGCTTTCGTTGGAGACTGTTTGGCTTTTTCGTCTTTTCCACTTTTTCTTACACTTAAAATTTTTTTGCTAAGTCCTATTGTCAAAGTTAAATAAATGCTGGTACAGACCTGTCTAAAAGCTTGTCAGGGAACATCCTCCTTTAGAGTTTATCCAAAACTTATTCTGGACATAATTTTCGAGCCCACACTCATAGTGGTTTGTCACCAAGAGTACATGATATTATGATAGTTTTCCTATTATGCTTCTTGGCTCGTTTAGTGAGGAAACCACCTTATCCCCATTATCAAGAGTACATAATATATTATGTACTCTTGATATTATGTATGGTTTTAAAGGGGTCGCAGCCGCCTCATTTCATTACTCAATACTAATCCAAATCACTATGGAATCCAAATGACGAGAGTGCCCCTACAGTTCACGACATTAATAGGTTTCTCTCCCTAACCCATTTTAGTGCTGATAGAATAAGCACTAAAAAGTAAGATGCTGATAAATCTAACTTTAAACTCTTAAATTAGATCTCTCAAAACAGTTTACTATGAATGTATACTGTAAAATATAATTACAGTGTCATGAAAGGTACGGGTGATTCTTACTGAAAGAAGTACAGCATCCACACCAAGGGGAGATTCGAACCAGCCATCTCTGAATCGGCAGAGCAGCGCTCTACCATTTGAGCTACTGCTGGGCCGATGATGAGGTGTCATAAATCCCTTTAAGTACTCTAACGGTCCTATCTTACTTCACAGCAGCATAATACAATATCAACTCACATTCTTCACTGCTGCTTTCATCGGCAGATTTTCCGTTGCCGGCACCGCAGGCTTGGGAACCGATCACCAAGCCGACAAGAACTAAACTGTAAATTAGCCAAAACTTCATGGCGAAAGGGATTGTTTCGTGTTCGTTAGGGTCGAATGCGAGTTGTGCTACTGATTGAAAGTTTGCGGCTGGCAGGTTTATATGTATACTACAGCCTGCATCGCGGATTTCCTGTGGGCTCTGACGTAAATTATTTTCTGACTATGTCTAACCGCGGGCATAATTGCACAGCGTATTGTCTTCTGACGAAACTAGATGGAAACTAAAATTAGATCAACTCTGCATTAAAATCGCACCTTAGTGTTTTACAACAATAATTGCAGTTGCAAGCGCTAGGAGTAATTAAAGTGTGGCATGGTTTTAGCAAGACAATTTCTGAACGATGGCGTGCAAAGTCCTGTTTGTCTGTCAGAGCAAATGATGGTTTAGCAAATTACAATTTGCCTGAATTGCATTTAAACAGTTGAATACTGAGACGCGTTTGGCAGCAAAAAGCAATTTTGCAAAACATATTATTGCAGTTGCAATCACTCAGGCGTGGGAAGTCCTTCTTTGACGATGTGTCAAAAAAAAGATTTTAGTGAGTTTAATCAATGTCGTTTACTTGTAAAAACATTACAGCAAAAAGTTCATAATACAGAAAATATGTGTTTAGTATATCACATGGGTGTAATGTAGTGCAATGTCAAGGTTACACATTGTGATGCAAAAAAAATTATAGGCAACATACTTCCCGTTTGTGATAAAAAGTTGGCAAATGGTTTCCAAAAATGGGCAAATACAGTGACGTGAAGTGATTACAGTTTACCAAGCACAAATGTTACGGTCAAGGTAGCAAATGCGGAGGGATCACTGATTTTTCGGTAATCAAAAAAAGGTGATTTTTCAGTAATCAAAGCTTAAGGTGGTAGTTGCAGAATTGCAGTTATTACCGTATTTCCTCGAATCAAGCCCCGGGGGCTTTATTGTTTCGTGAAGGTCCAAAACGGGGGCTTTATTCAAGGCGAGGGCTTTATTCAAGGCAGGGGCTTTATTTTTTTTGTGAAGGTCCAAACAGGGGTTTTATTCAAGGCGGGGGCTTTATTTCTTGGTGAAGTTTTGCTGACCAGATGGGCCCAGTTGTTCAAACCAGTTGTAACAAGTGCAGCTCTTGTAAAATCTTACAATTGTACATAACAATTATTTTGTAACGTGTCTAAAATTTGCAATGGTTACAAATGTAAGACATGTACTTGAGTAACAGGGCCCAGACGTAAATCAAAAGGAGGTTTTGAACAAAGCTCCCAGGGATTTTATTCAAGGCTGGGGTTTAAACGTGGTTTAAGACTATTAATAATAATAACGATACTTATGTAGTATTATAGCTAAAATCAGGGTTGGCGCGACATCGCCCAACCCTAGAATAGGCAAATTTGGCGCTATCGCGGATTTTGAGAACTTGCATTTTTTATAGTTGAAAATTTAGTCGAGCTTTTTACACAAAGTTTTGAGTGTGTACAACATTAGGTATTACCTAAACGCTGGCAAAATTTCAGCCGGATCGGTCAAGTATGCTCTGAGATACCTCTGGGGACTCCCAAAATTCACGGACTTTCGTTTTTTCCCAAGATCTTTTACTCGCTGCTAGTTCGAGCGAGTTTTTTTAGTTTTTCACATTTCGTATGGCCTGCAATAGACACGGAAAAAATGGTTTTGCTCGGGTGTTTCCGTGTGAGGCTGTGCTGGGAGGGGGAAACCCCTTTTTTGAGGTAAAAAAATGACCAAATATAAAAAATTTTAGCACTGTTTGCATTTGTGCAAAACGGCCAGTCATGATTTTCTGCATGTCATGTGGTACAGTGGTAGAATAGAAACTAACGAAGGATTTTTTAAGCCTCAGAGAATGGCCATACCCTCTGACATGTGTATTATAGGGGTAGGTTCGCTACGGGCAGTGAAGCTATCATGATTATAGCTGCAGGTCTATCGTTTTGTATACGAATATAAACCCATAGGCTGTGCATTCACTGGTATTATCACTTTCTTCCTCAGATGTTGAGTAGTCCTGAAGACGACCCCCGGTTGGCTATGTGTCATGCATGTGCGTACGTAACTTTGCAGTGGAATGGACCGCCTGTTTTGTTGGTGATGAGTCCAGGGTGGTTCCAGACAAAAACAAAACGCGGATTTGTAATCAGGGGCTCAAATTATTTTTCACTCGTGTGAACTCTCCTAGGCCCCCTTCCCCTCGCTCAGGGTACCCACCGCTCACAACGGGTCCAAGGGATCAAATTATGCTTGATGTTCGTTTTTCATAGTAGTTGAAGTTTTTTCATGTAATATGGATCGTGAACATGGGAACATATAATACTATTACCCCCAGCCTACTCCCCAACCAACTGCCCCTCCGGGGTGTTCCTCAATCATAGGGGAACAGCACATTTTGTGCAATAACTTAAAATCTCTTCACCGTTAATACGCCGTTTTCTAAAGGGCTGTTCACAAACTCGGATTAAATGGATTAGATTAATTAACTACAATAACTCCACATAGAATTTTAGAATCTTTCCTAGAATTAGCTCGTTTATGCACTTTGCACAGAGGAGCAACTGTGTCTAATTTAAAAAAGGTCTCTTGTTTCTGTGTTGAGTTCCAGTTCCAGTTAATTCAGTTAATCTAATCTAGTTAATCTGAATTTGTGAACAGGCCCTAAGTATGACCCATAGTCTTTGATCAAGCATTTCTAGAAAGCCATGTCTAACCGTAACGAATGGTTGAAAAGTTACAATAATAAAAAGAGTTGTCTGTTTCAAGTTTTTTTGGCCAAAAATAGTTTGCATTCAAACTGCTGTTGTGGCAGTACTAGCAAGTGGAACATTGTTCACTTGTGATCTGACGGTAAACTGCGACTCAGTGGATACAGCGGCGGTTTTTTTCGGACAAAACAACTGCACCGTAGCGATTCTTAATTCCTTGTTCTTTGCGTAATAAATAAATACGTTGTTAGCGGAATTTATGTTCATTAGAATCCAACCAATCGGCGCGTAAATTTTTATCAGCCAAATCGGAGCATTCAAGACACTACCGATGTAAAATGCGGCAGCCGGCAGTGTGTAGAAAATAGCTCCAAAAATGTTGACAAACATTAGCATTTGGGTGACTTTGACTTGTCGTTTATAAGTTAGAGCTAAAATTTGATCTGAAAAGTTTGCGCTAGTGCCTGAATGGTTTCGCCACAGCATTATTATGGCGGCCGAGTAAATGACTAAAGTAAGCAGCGAAAGGAAAAACCGATAAGGGTGCAAAAGGTGTTTAAAGTACCAATTGGGGGCCACAAAGCTAACTAGACAAATTTTAGGAAATTTCGCGCCAAAAATCGGACCGTAAATGTATGAAACAGTTAATGTCGAAAATTGAAGCCCAATAGTCACAGCAAAACTTGTGATGACAAAACTAGATATTAATTTTTTGTCTATTTTCAAATACGTCTGAATGCTGGCACAAGCTATAAAGCGATCAATCGATATTATTAGAAACAAAATCGGCGAAGCAAATATGACAAATATGAAGCACTGATTGTAAAAGTTCAGTGCGCATTCCCAAGTGGTCTGCAAAATTGTGTCCTGGCCCGAACGAATCAGATTCATGCGATACGGTGCCGCTGTGACTTGGCCAATACCGGCGATGCAATCCACCACCGCTAAGGCAGCCGGCAAAACATACTCTTTACTGCGAAACGACTTTGAAGTGGCAAAAATTGTCAGAATCAAAACGTTGCCAATAATTTCTATCAAGCCCAAAACGATGTACATTGTGTAGGAAAAATAAGCACCAATATTGCTCGGGGAGTCACCGTTACTTTCGCTTGACATGTTTGACGAATTTTGTATCATTTTGTAATTTTATTTACAATATTGTGTTTGATATTTTTGTAATAATGTAAACTTTGAAGGTTCTCGTGCTAGCAGTATATAAGTTTGTAGCTTTGAAGTGTTTAAATTAGAATTGAAGTTTAGAATATTGTTGAAGTATCTGGGACATATGTACTTATGAGTTTTGTTAGAATATTTTAAATAACAATTCAAGCTAACGAGTAGTCATATGCAAGACATCCAAACATAACCAAAAATTTTTAAAAAACATTTTATTTTGAATAGTGATTAATTTAAGTTTTTGCTTGCATAAAATTTTCCAACAAATTCTTGCAAATTTATTTAAGATGGTAGTGTCGCTAAAGCAATTTTGCTCATATGTGGCAAAAAGAGCGCTCTTTGCTATGAAATTCTACGTTCACTGAGAAACTAATGAAATGCCATATGATGTCAAATAAATACTGCTAGACACTAGACTACCAATATCTACCAATATTTTGAATCAATCACCGTTTGTGAGCCAGACATCATACAATAGAGACATAAAAGTTCAAAAAATCAAGCCAGATATCACATTGGCCAGCTTGTGAAGTACATGTAATGGTTTTTGCAACAAATAAGAAAAATGAAAAATGAAGGTACGTTTTTCTTTTGATTTTAAAATAAGTGTCTAAATTTTTCACAATTTATCATTATTGTACTTCAGAGTTTACGCACAGTTTCACAGTTCAAACAGGAATTACTCGGCAACCACTTAGCCAATCTGCACTAAATTTTGTGTGCGTAAACTAGAGCTTATGTGCTTTTAGTCTGTGTAAAGAATCTAAACAAAAAGTTTTTAATTATGACGCGACTGATTTCGCGACACTAACCCCTTAAAACAGTGTAATAATCAAGGACTAGAGCTTTCGAATCATAATCTTTAGCGTTGTCGAATATACAGTCGGTTTCAAATGAAAATGGACTCTAAGCGCCGAGATTAGTGATGATACGGCCACGGTTATGCAATCTGACGCCTAGACTTTTATCGAATTAATTACATTGCTGCCAAGATTCAGGCCTAAAGTTATGAATAGAGGTGGCTGCTTTAGTGCACATTATGTATACTAACTAATTTTGCTCTTTTAGTTGCATTAACTAATAAAAATCAGAATTTAGTCCAGAAAATACCTTGTATTTCAAGTAAATACCTATTAAACAACATATTAAAATAAACTATAAAAACTTTACATTACTCACTGAGTAATGACCATTATAAATTTTGCTAACAAGCTCTCCAAATTCAAACTCTTTGATGGAATCCGACGCCCAGCCAGACCCGTCGGATAATATCGTAAAACGGCCTCTGGGATGAAACCAAGTGCGTCGTATGATGAAATCACGAATCCAATTTCAATATATTGTAGACTGTATATAGCAATTTTGACTGTGTTAGTTATTTTTGCCGATAGTTGCCAAAGCTACGCTAATCAAAAAACAGAAAGGTTTGCAAGGCTCAACTTGCAAGGGTCAACGGCAAAAATTTTGACGCGCAGAATTACCACAAATGGTTATCCTAAAACCACTGTGGTTTGGGCATAAGAAGTTACAAATAAAAGATATATCTAATTTTTCTCGTAGTCAGAAGGCACAAAAGGTCAACTGCGATTCTGTAACTACCCCACTTAGCTGACAACTTCGCCAAAAGTAACTTATCGTTGTATTACTTAGCATTCGCTTTCCAAAATCTAAAGCGATTGTAAACTTTTATACATAGAAATTGCAAACTGTCCTACATTGCTATAATAAAGTTACTTTTTATTAGCTGGCTATTCTGATCGCTCTAGTCCACCAACTTTAACACAATGAATTTTTCCTATTCACAGCAAACTTGTCCATTATCTTTAACGAGCGAGATTGCATTTTTCCGCTTTAGAACCTCCTATTCTAACCTCAGTGATGCCAAGTGGTGGCATTTTTATAATAATTCTATGCGTTTTTCCGCTTTAGTTGAAAATTTTCTACTTGTTCCGGCATGTTAGGACCCTTAGGGGGGGTACCCTGAAGCGGGGGGCGCGTAAGGGAACTAAGAAGGCTCCTAGACGAAAATGGACCTCGGATTCGTGTTCATGGGCCAAAATCACCCCTAGAGACATAAAAATCTCAATTTCGAAAATTTGACCACTTAGGAGCCCCTAGGGGGTTGGGGTGGGGGGGTGTGGGCGGGGGGTGGGGGGTTAGGGCTAACCCCAGCCTCGGATTCGGGGGCGGGGCCAACCTCTCTCTCGAAGAGGCTTGGGGGAAAACCTGAAAAAAATTTTTCGCCCCCAAAGGTCCCTAGGGACCTTTGGGGACCTGAGACTTCTGGGGGGTGGGTGGGTTTGGGTTGTTGGGGTCGGGGTTGTTTTTTTTGCGTTGGTCTTTGCGGGGTTTGCCAATTTGGGTGGTGATGGCTTTTGTGTTTTTTGTGTTATGGGTGATTGTGGTTTTTGGTGTGTTTTGGGTGGAGGGGGGGTGTGTTTTGGCTACTGGAAATCTGAAGAAACTATGGTCCTGCTGGGTGGGTTATGGCGGGTCGGGATTGGGAAACTACGATTATTTGGGGAATACTCTAGGGGGTGGAACGAATTCGAGTAGGTTTAGAGAGACAGATCTGCCTGCTGGGGAATAATAGAGCAAATACGGTTTAGTGTCTTAGGCGGGCGCGTATAGCGGTGGGTGCAGAGGGGGGGTGGCTCAGGCAAGCAACTCGTCAGCATGCGGTATCGACGCTGTTCTGCTGGTTTTTTGTGTTATAGCTGCGGCGTTTCTGGTCGAAAATGTGAGGGTGCGGGGGGGTGTACGTTTGGCTCAGGAAATCTGCGACTATGGTCTGTGAAGTGATATAAGAGCTGACAAATATCTGAACCTGAGTATTATTGTGTATCATAATAAGGCGTGATTAGTTAAGCGTTATAATTGAAAGTGTGTTTTGTGCGGTGTGTGCTAGCTGAGCTATGTCTCAGCATATGGGTTTATATTCGCATACAAAACGACAGACCTCCATTTATAACCGTTTTGGCTGTACTGCCCATAGGTATGTAGCCTACCACCATAATACACGTGAATTACCTTCGGAGCCCCCTCCCCTGCGCTACAGTTACACGATCGACTCCAAAATAGCAGATGCACTATAGCACCACTACACTACCCTGCATGCAAGAGATGGAAGCTACCTCATTTGCGTGACTTCTCAAAAGTTGGCTAGAAATTTTTCGGACTTTGTTTTTTTTCGGACCCCAAAAAAGGGAGACCGAACGGGGACGAAATTGAAAAAAGTGGCCCGTCACTTTGCAACTTTGGTCAAACTAAATGTGAAAAACATATAATCATAACAACCCTACAAGCGTCCGGTCCGGTAGAGCTGTTGAAACAAAAAGACGGAAAGTGTCAAGTTTGCAAAAGTCTTTTTTTCATATCTCAAGTTAGACTCAACCAATCTCTCCGGAGTTTTGCAGGCATATAGCTTTTTCTAGGCGGATACACACATCAAATTAAAATTTATTCGCTCGCATATATTTTAAGTTATTAAAAAATTAAATTTCAAAAATCCACATTGAGTGGATTTTCTCCTATTCTAGGGTTGGGCGCTGTCGCTCCAACCCTGAATAGGATTAACAGTTCCCGTTATCATCATTTCGCAACGTGCAGCTTATATATCTCTACATAGAGTAACAAAGTCTGCAATGTAGTCAGGATTGGTTTTGTAGAGCTTTTCCAACATCACGGTTCCTTGTGGACATCCATGCATGCAGTCTTCAAACGCCTGAAATCCTTTGCAGAACTGGTTGTGGTCGTTGGTTTTTGTGACCATCAATAGCTGTACAGTACAATACCTAACGCACCTGAAGCATGGTCTTAGGCACTTCTCCTCACTTCCTTGGCACAAAACAAAAGTGCCCAACAAAATCATGAAAACGCTGGCACAATGCATGGCTGATTGATTGGCTTCAAGCTTAAATTAAAATTATTAATATTAAAAGTATTTTTAATAGCGACTCTTAATATTAATATTAATTATTAAAATAACGGTATTGGCTTGTTGGTGTTTGGACAGAAGCAGAGTACGACAAGAGACAACGTGCTGGTTGCAGACCTAGTTTAAGCCTGGAAGACTACTGCATTTTCCTATGTAGATAACGGGTTCTTTGGGTTATATAAATGGTGTCATTTATTTCAGTTTAATTTATTTCAAATTATTTTGTTTATAGGCAGTTCGATACCCGGCGCTCAACTGAGGGGGGTACCCCCCCTCCACTCAGTACCCCGTCTTCAGTTGAGGGGGGGGGGTACCCCCCTCATTTGAAGACACTAACAGAGACCTTGCGCTACCCCCCCTCCCTCAGTTCAGTACCCCGTCTTCAGTTGAGCGGGTGTACCCCCCCTCAGTTCAGCACATCAAAGAAAGTCTTTGTTAGTGTCTTAAAATGAGGGGGGCACCCCCCCCTCAACTGAAGACGGGGTATTGAGTTGAGGGGTGTACCCCCCCTCAATTGAGCACCGGGTATCGAACTAAGTAGGGGGTACCAGCCTAAGTTGAGTACGGGGTCTTCAGTAGAGGGGGGGGTACCCCCCCTCAAAACCGTACATAAACGGGCTATTTCGCGCTCCGCATTAGACGCCCGCCCGTAGGCATAATAGGAAGAGTGTCATACTCTTCCTATTATGTACTCTGGCTTCTGGCTTTCTGGCTTCAAACTTGACAGAATAAACAAAAGTTATATGGCAACCCAGCTGACATTGTAATAATAGGGCGGATTATTGGGGGCAAAAGGTCAGTCCAGGTCAATCTGGACTTTGATGAAAAGCCAATACAAAGAAAATACACTTGCATCCCGCAGCAGGGGCTTATAGGTGTATAGCTAGCTACCATACGTTATTGAGGGAGAGGATTGGGAGGGCAAACAAAATCAGGAGTGCAAAGGGCGGATTCCAAAAATTTAGGGTATTTTGACCGATCACAGGAGAGGGCCCCAAAAATTTGGCTGGTGAGGCCCACCGTTCAAAATTTTTGAACATGTACGATGTCTCATGTCAGTTTTCATACACCTCAGCTCACAGTCGAAGTAGTGCTGAGACTGTTACAAATATATGCAAAGCAAATATATGGTTTTTTATACTTTCAACCCCCCCACCAATTTACTCAACTGCGCATGTTTGAACGCAACTTGAAAGAAATGAAAGAAAGAAACTGAAGAAAGAAATGAAAGAAATTTGAAAGAAATGAAAGAAAGTGCAATTGAAATAAAAGTTTAGCTGTAGTCTATACTTTTTGAAAAATACTGTAATTACTGGAACGTTGATTATCAACATTAATAATAATTAATAAAACAACATTAAAATAATAAATACAAGAATGCTTTGTGGAGTGCACTTGACTTTTGGTGAAGGGGATTGAATTGTTTAATTTAACAAGGGATGCACTATGCAGTAGACTTCTCTGATTCACTTCAAAGAATTGAGGGGTGCATACATGTATATGGTTACTCAATGATTTTTGGAAACGGCATAATAACACGACATCAAAGGTGCATTTGACAAAAGTGAATTCATAAAACCGTGGTCTTACGTACAGTACTGTGCAAAAAAAAGTTCCCTGTTCGTCGGCGTACGACGAGCTTCGTCGTTCGCGAAAAGTGACGAACGGTGGCCGGAAAGTGACGAACAAAAAATTTTTTCAAAAATTTTTTAAAAAGTGTTCCAAAACACATTTTCAGTGTAAAAAAGTGAAAATTAGAAAATTTTTTGTTCGTCACTTTCCGGCCACCGTTCGTCACTTTTCGCGAACGACGAAGCTCGTCGCACGCCGACGAACAGGGAACTTTTTTTTGCACAGTACTGTACATGTTCATACAGTTCATATCATATATTTATAATTGAAATTCGGATACAGAGGAAACCACATTTTGAACACATTAAAATGCGTATCAAACTAAATTGCACTAGGTAATTCAAAAAACATTTTTTAATCAATTTACAATACATTCTAATTAACTTTATTAGTCATTTCACATATAGAAAAAACCACCAAGTGTCACAGTCTGGCTGCCTAAAATGCGAAAGCTGCTCCAGTTTGACGTTTAAATTTTTGTTGGATCCAGCAAGCCGAAATAATTGAGCTGTTTAATTCTGCGTAAACACATTCTTAATGTTTTTTAATTAAACCTGTCAATTAGCTTAAATTTATTAGATGCCTGTGCCTGTGTCAACAAGATAAGCTTACAGTATAAATCACTCCAATTTTAAGCACATCGAACGCGTTATTTTTTATATACACATATAATTATATTTTATTATCATATTATTATATTTTAAATTTACAGCAACCTTACCAGCATGTACAGTAATGTACTATAATCTTGCGCAACCAGTAACTGCTATCAAATTGTCTTTCAACGAGCTCTGCTTACTGTAAAATTATAAGCCAAGTACTCCATCATGCGTTATGCCGCCATTTTTATAATTTTGTTAGGTGTCCTGACTTCATGCCAAGGGAGCGAAGACGAGTGCTCCGCAGAATGTCTTGAGTGCGTCAACATGTGCACCCGCCCTTTTCTTCGGGCTGCCAGACAAGCGTTTGACGTCAGCCAAATCTGCAATGCATTTCAGACATTATAAGGGATGTATTCACGCATGTCCACAAGGAGTCAGTGTGTGGGAACAAGCATATAAACAGAGCCATGGCAGCTTCGAAGGTCTTACAGCACAGTGCAGTCAAATATAGTCTATGCCTTTTGAAAATTACAGTATTTACTGAAAAAACAGATATTATTAACAATAATAAAAATCAACAAAACAACATTTAAAAAACTAAATGAATAAATGCTTTGTGGAGTGCAATCGACTTTTGGTGGAAGGAATAAAATAATTTAACTTAACAAGGTAGGCACTATGCAGTAGACTTCACTGACTAATTTCACAGATTTGATGGGTGGATAAAGTGTTATTCAATAGGATAACTTTGGAAAAGGCATATTGACACGACAAAAAAGGTGTATTTGACAAAAGTGTCTTCTCAAAGCAATGGTCTTACGTACATTTTCATATGATTAGAACATAATTTCATTACAAAATATCGTCTGATTCGTTATGAATTACGTAGATTTGTATGCAAGGGCAAACAGAAAAGTATAAAAAAAGCTCCGTCGTTCTGTTCTAAAACTGTATAAACAATTTTAGTTTAAAAAATAATTTATAAGTGATGATTATACTATTATATACATAATTAAAAAAAATTGTTTTAAAAATATTTTTATACCTTCTTTCTAAAAAAGCTCATTTTATTAAAACTGTCACAATAAAACTTTGCATTTATGAATTTAAATTTGGATATAGAAGAAAGCTTATTTTAAAAAAATGCATAGCAAACTAAGTTGTACTAATTGAAAAGACCCCATTTAATCAATTTACATTACATAATAATTGATTTAAAAATTAACTTTAATAATAATTTCACATACATTAATAGTCATTTCACATACAGAAAAAATCAGTGTCACAGTTTAGTTGCCTAAAAAACAAAACTGCTGCAGTTTGATGTTTAATTTTTTGGATCAAACAAGTTGAAATAGTTTAGTTGTTTAATTCTGCGTAAACACATTCTTAATATTTTTTAATTAAACCTGTTAATTAGCATAAATTTATTAAATGCCTGCGCCTGTGTCAGCAAAATAAGATCAAATACAGCATAAATCACTCCAATTTTAAGCACATCGAATGCGTTATCTTAAAATACGCAGCAAACCTGACCAGCATAAATTTTGCGTAACCAGAAAACTGCGATTAGGATGTCTTTTATTGACCTCTGCATGTTTTAAAATTGCCAGTTAGGGGCAGTACATTATGTGTAGTAGCGTTTATAGCGCAAACAGTGGAGGGGCGATTGGGGTTGTTTGGGGTGAGGGTGGGGGGAGCGCTTTTCAGCTGGACACAATAATAGCGCAAATAGCGCAAACAGCGCTTAGGGGTGGGAAAAAGGGTAAAATCCTGTGTCCTGTGCACGCTCACATCGGCTTTGTATATGGTAGTCTTGTTGCAACCATTGGGGACCTAATATTACGCTAGCTAAAATAAAAACTATGTGCGACAATTGCAAAAACGTAATAAGCATTTTAAGTGTATTTTGAACTTTGTTTTTTTAGTACGGAATATGTTTTTTGTGATGGTATTTAGTAAAACATCGAATGCGTTATCTTAAAATACGCAGCAAACCTGACCAGCATAAATTTTGCGTAACCAGAAAACTGCGATTAGGATGTCTTTTATTGACCTCTGCATGTTTTAAAATTGCCAGTTAGGGGCAGTACATTATGTGTAGTAGCGTGTATAGCGCAAACAGTGGAGGGGCGATTGGGGGTGTTTGGGGTGAGGGTGGGGGGAGCGCTTTTCAGCTGGACACAATAATAGCGCAAATAGCGCAAACAGCGCTTAGGGGTGGGAAAAAGGGTAAAATCCTGTGTCCTGTGCACGCTTACACGCGACATCTACCTATCATCGGCTTTGTATATGGTAGTCTTGTTGCAACCATTGGGGACCTAATATTACGCTAGCTAAAATAAAAACTATGTGCGACAATTGCAAAAACGTAATAAGCATTTTAAGTGTATTTTGAACTTTGTTTTTTTAGTACGGAATATGTTTTTTGTGATGGTATTTAGTAAAACTGTCTAATCCCCTCTTCGCAGTCCGGTTCCGGTACCATTATTTTATTTATTAACATTAATATTAAGAGTAGCTGATTAGAATACTTTTAATATGAATATTATTATTAATATTAAAATTAATTTTGGGATTTTATGTATGTACAGTACCGGCCAAAATTAGAGTAGTATGCTCGTGCGAGCACGAGCTTTTCATTGCATAATGCTCGAAGCAAATTTGACTGCTCGCGAGCCTTACGAGCATTCTAATTGCTTTTGAAGTTTTGCTTGCTTCGAGCTTCCTGCGAGCTTTTACTGACAGCTGTTGCAAGCTTGCAGCCGACACACGTACGTACGTACTAACTATCTCTAGTTGCCTTTGCTACCAGTTGGCTTAGTTTACTCTTTGCACTCTGAAGGTCTACTCTATGATGGCTAGACCTCAGTTGTGGTATTTATTTATTATACGCGTATGAGGGGGGGACTATTTGACATAACCAAAGTACTGGCGGAAGTGCTGCCAAAAGTTTGTGCCAACATTGTGAAGTGTGGCATCATTTTAACAAGTAGGCCCCAAAAGGGGGCAAAGTTCCTTCCCCGGTGTCTACCTTTCAGGTTTAAATAAATTGGTTCTATTCCATACTTTACCGTAAGCTACACTGCGTACCTTACTCTATTTTATACCTAGCTTATTATTACCTAACCTAACTACGTAGTACGTACAAAAACAGTGCTGCAGGATGTTAAGCATCCCGCTGCATCAAGCCATTAGGCTCAAAAGTTACGCTTTGATCCGAGCTGAGCACATCAGCTCTAAGAAGCGATAAACAGTGTTGTCCAGCGGTACTTAAATACTGCTGTTGAAACATTACGGTGCCGAGGCTACAGAATTCTGTCACTGTTCACTATTGTCACAGACAGCATACTTGCATTTATTGATTGATTACGTACTTGCATATACGCAGACAAAAATAAAGCAGCCAGCAACCAGCTGATTTTACACGCAAAACATATAGGCGATCAAGCGTATGCAGCAGTGTTTTGCACTGCAGCATCTATGAATCAAAACAATAGTTCCTTCTCTAGAAGGAACAAAAATTTGCACAATTTAGGTAATTTTTGGTCAATAAGGGGGACAACAAGGTTTGATTAAAGATCCCTTCAAAGTTCGAACCACGTTATAAGTGTGATATTATTACTGCCGACTTAACAGCAACACATAATTGCCAGAACTGTGACGTGTTGCAATCAGAGCTGGTAAATGATAGACTTGTAGTAAAGCGAATATTGCCACTCTGACTAACACTTTTTTGTTTAAAGAACAGATTAATACACGAGCATATTGCTGCACTAGGTAGTGGTGCAATAGAATTTATGCCAGTACAATCTACGCCAGTACGTTAGCACATGAGGTTTAGCCATCATAGACTTTCAGAAGCCGACTTTCACTCTACTACCTTCCGGTACATCTCAAATAAGCAAAGATTTTGCAATTATGTGTTGCTGTTAAGTCGGTAGTAATGATATCACATTTATAACGTGGTTCGAACTTTGGAGGGATCTTTAATCAAAACTTGTTGTCCCCCTTATTGACCAAAAATTACCTAAGTGGTGCAAATTTTTGAAATGATGCCACACTTCACAATGTTGGCACAGGCTTTCGGCAGCACGTCCGCCAGTACTTTGGTTATGTCAAATAGTCCCCCCTCATACGCGTATAATAAATAAATACCACAACTGAGGTCAAGCCATCATAGAGTAGACCTTCAGAGTGCAAAGAGTAAACTAAGCCAACTGGTGGCAAAGGCAACTAGAGATAGTTAGTACGTACGTACGTGTGTCGGCTGCAAGCTTGCAACAGCTGTCAGTAAAAGCTCGCAGGAAGCTCGAAGCAAGCAAAACTTCAAAAGCAATTAGAATGCTCGTCAGGCTCGCGAGCAGTCAAATTTGCTTCGAGCATTATGCAATGAAAAGCTCGTGCTCGCACGAGCATACTAATTTAATTTTGGCCGGTACTGTATATTAATATTTTATTAAAGTATTCTGGGACTTCTATTTATATTAAATTAAAAATAAATTGGGTAGGTTATTTATTTTAATATTAAATTTAAAAGATTTCGAGAGCATTTATATCAGTTTATTAAAAACAAAACAGGTTCCTTTTTTAAATGCCTCCGAGAAGCGGCGATTCGGTTATAGCCAATTATTATACACAGTTTTGCCTAAAATAGCCGGCAATAGCTGTGGCGATTTTCAGCACATATATTACGATTAGACTGTTTCGCCGCGGCTCCAAGTTTTGACTGAGCAAACGTGGCTATAGCCAGCCGATGGCGGCAGGTCTGTATACTGCTTTTTGGCATAAGCTAGCCACGAAGCTGTTAGCATGATTTGCGTGTTCAAGTTTTTGTTTGTCGGGGGCTTATTTTTGTCGGGCACATTCTGTGCAACATGTGAGTGGCCAATCAGCGCGTAGATTCCCTGCGTAACACACTTTAGTATATAATCGCTGATGCGTTGATAAGCATTAAGATAGAGTTAAAAGCTTAATAACTCATTATTTATTCATAGTATGCTTGCAAAAACATTAAAAAAGGTTTGCAAAATATACCTCTAGGGATATTTTGGCAAACTTTCAGCGAAATTGATTGAGAAACTTTTGAGATATAAACTTTTCTGAATTTTTTCAAAGTTTCTCAATCAATTTCGCTGAAAGTTTGCAAAATATCCCCAAAGGTATTTGCAAACCTTTTTTAATGTTTTTACAAGCAGACTATGAATAAATAATGAGTTATTAGCCTTTATCCCTATCCCGTTCAATGATTGGAGCACGTGCACAGGCGTCGGCCAATCAGAGAATAGAAGCTCGCTTCTGATTGGCCAGTCACATGTTACATAGAATGTCAACATGTAGCCTGAAAACGACCAGCGCATCTGCCTGTGCTATAACACAGGTAACACAGGCAGGCTGGAGAGTGTCTCACTCTTCTTCTATATAGAGTGAGAAGCTATTATGTAATCTTGGTAGTACAAATTTTGTAGTATTAACTTAATTATTGTATAAGTTATGTATATATTCTCTCTACGACGCACGTAGCTTGAGCAATCTCCTAAAAACTACAAAGTGTTAGAATGAGGCTGTCTAGCCAGTGATACTCTGGGCATTAAAGAGTTAACTAATGAATGAAGTAATACTAAAAAATCGAGTGATCGCTTCCAATGATTGCCAATGCTACATGCATATTATACACGTCGCAAAATTTCATTTTTGACAACATCTTGGAATTCAAAACCGATATAATTAATGTAATATAGTTGTCCATGTGCGGCTTTGGGCGGGTGAAAGCATTCGTCGAATTGAAATTTCGAAACATTTTTGAAAAATACGATCAAGTTTTCGACAATATTGCGCGGCAGGGGTAAACTTAGGGTAAGTACTGACTGGTAACAGCTGAAAATTGCTAAAAAATTGCATGAAACTGATTCTTGTTGAAGTCAAATGGAGTCCCCCTAGAAGTGGTAATTCGGCTATAGCCGCCAATAGCCGATTTGAATACACTGTTTTGTCTGAAATAGCCGGCTATAGCTATAGCTCGCCGTGGCTATTTCTCCATTTGTGCTGATTTTCCACAGATATAGCTCGCCGTTGCTATTTTGGCGATTTTCATATGGCCAAGTTTTGACTAAAGTAACGTGGCTATAGCCAGACTATGGCTATTTTTGAAACCAAGTAGAGATCCCCTGAAGTGGCGATTCGGCTATAGCCGCCACTAGCCGTTTTGAATACACTGTTGCGTCTGAAATAGCTGCTGCCAGCATTGGGTATTTTTCTGATTTCCAAAACGAAAACAATGAAAAATGCAAAATTTGACTTTAATGACTTTAAAATTTAAAAATGACTTTATGGAATCGAACCACCAACCTTATTGCTACGAAAAGAACACTGGCTGATGTTAACAGATTGAACCTAAATGGACCGAATATGAAACTTGCGACCGGTCTTAAACATGTTTGTACTACCAAAAACATGAATAATGTAGCGACTTAAAATACAATCGCTCTAATAATCGTTATTGTGAAGTTTTATAACATTTGAACTGAATGACAGAAAGTATTTAAACCGAATATTAAAATACTATCAATAATATTAATATTAAGAGTCCAAGAAAAATCCAATTTGTTTTAATATTAACCTAAATTATTTTGAAAACTATTTATAATAATATTAAATTAAACATAATTCAAAAATCATATTTAGATTGATAATAATTTAAAAATCAGGGAGCACTATTGCGGATTTTGAGAATTTGAACTTTTTGTAGCTCAAAATATAGAAGAGCTTTTTACACGAAATTTTGTGTGTGTACATCCCTTGGCAATATCTAAACGCTGGTAAAATTTTAGCCGGATCAGTCAAGTATTTTTTGAGATACCCCGGGGACCCCCCAAAATTCACTGACTCGCTCTTTTTTTCCCCAGAACTTTTCTCGCCGGTAGTTCATCCGAGCGACACCTTTTTTGGTTGTTCACATTTCGTATAGCCTGCAATAGACACGGAAAAAATGGTTTTGCTCGGGTGTTTCCGTGAGAAGCTGTGCTGGGAGGGGTAAACCCCTTTTTTGGGGTCCAAAAATGACTAAGTACGAAAAAGTTTAGCACACTTTTTAAGAAGTTGCGCAAAACGGCCAGTCATGATCTTTTGCATGTCAGGTGGTACAGCAGTGGAATAGAAACAGAATAGAATAGAAGAGAACATGGGCTTTTTTTGAATTTCGTCCTACAAGCCCCAGGAGGTCATGCCCATGCCCCCGTGTATTACGGGGGCAGTGGAGCTATCATTGTTATAACTTTGGACACCCATGGCCCCCAGGGTGCCACCTAGGGGGTCAAAATGGGTCAATTTTTTGAATTTGAAATTTTGATGGGGTAACTTGACCCTCTGAACACAAATCCGAGGTTCATTTTTGTCTATGACTCTCGTAAACTCTCTTACGACCCCCTCCTAGGGTGCCACACCACAACGGATCCAAGGGGTCAAGTTTTGAAAATTCGGATTTTGATGTCCCTGATTACGAATCCGTGGTTTGTTTTTGTCTAGAACCTTCCTAAATTCCAACAACCCCCGAACGGGAATCCAAGGGGTCAAATTTTACATATGTATATATGCATGTATATTGTATATACAGTACCAGCCAAATTTTAAGTAGTATGCTCGTTCGAGCACGAGCTTTTTATTACATAAAGCTCGAAGCAAATTGGACTGCTCGCGAGCCTTACGAGCAGTCTAATTGCTTCTCAAGTTTTCTTGCTTCGAGCTTTCTGCGATCTTTTATTCACAACTGTTGCAATTTTTAAACTAAGCTTTGTGACCCGCGTATGTACGTACGTACTATGTCTAGTGCTAGCAATTGGTCCTCGCTTGCTTTTTGGCCTCTGAAAGTCTACGAGGACTGACCTCAGTTACTGGCACTTAGTAGTAATACATGTATGAGAGGGGCCTTCCCCAAATGCCAAAACAGCACTGTAATTGCACCACTCCAAAATTTTGGTATTTTTTGGGTGATTAGAAGGTTATTGAAATTTTTTTAGAGGATAATTATAGTAATAATTAATGAATTAATTAACAAATTAGGTTACCCTGGTGAAAAAGTTGGCTATAAAAAAATTTTTGTCTACGCAGTTTCTAAACTTTGGCCAATAAATGGAGCTCAGTGGCTTGATGTGGTGACAAACTTGCCATGTCACGTCCACACATCCGAACAACCGCACTTGCCAATTCTGTGGCTTTCGTGCATACCAGTGAACTACGATACGATTATTGAACTGTAGAGCTGTGGACCTGTTTTACAGGTCAGTCGGCTGCAAATTCTTGTCCACGTTATACCACCCAAAGTTAGGTGAAACGTACTCTTTCGGACAGTTCTCCATAGCGCTAAGCTTTAAAGTATTTTCGTACAACCTACATTAGTATCGCTGACTGATAGCTAATATTTAAGCACAAAAATCCCTTATCTAACGCTCACTAGTGGCACTAATGGAAAATATATTATTTATTAGTAATATAAACTAAACTGCTAAGTATTAGTAGAAATTAGTTGTTTTTTTACGCAATCAGGTCCTGATAATCAAACCTAGACGGTCATTAATTGGTTGGTTTTGATTGCCACACAGTGAGTGTGAGTGTGTAATGAATGAGTTTATACTTGCAACGAGGTGCAGAGGTTGGGGGGCGCGCTGACAAAATTTTGAGCATTCCCTGATCAACCAAAAATTACTAAAGTTTTGCAAACGTTTTAAATTAAAGGCACATTTGACAACTTTTGCTGAAAGTCTAAGGGCATTTTTTGCGGGCCCTTTGGCTGATACGGAAAACCCCCTTCATACATGTATTACTACTACGTGCCAGTAACTGAGGTCAGCCCTCGTAGACTTTCAGAGGCCAAAAGCAATTGCTAGCACTAGACGTAGTACGTACGTACGCGGGTCACTTAGTTTAAAAATTGCAACAGCTGTGAACAAAAGCTCGCAGAAAGCTCGAAGCAAGAAAACTTGAGAAGCAATTAGACTGCTCGTAAGGCTCGCGAGCAGTCCAATTTGCTTCGAGCATTATGCAATAAAAAGCTCGTGCTCGAACGAGCATACTACTTTAATTTTGGCCGATACTGTACATGTACACATGTACACTTATGTACAAACTACATTCGTCCGCTGCAGGCAGTGAAGCCGTCATAGGTATATGTAGTGAAAAGCTATGCTCTGTGCTTCGTGTCCACTACAGCGGAAAAAAAGAGTGGACTAGTAAGGAAAAATGCCCTTGTCGGGCGTCTCCTTGGGTAGAATAGGTTACTGTCTGTCTAAAGCGGAAAAATACTTAGGCTGAGCTTGTAAAAGCATTGGTACAAGACTTTATTAACGAGAATATGCAATTCGTGTGAGCTTGTCAAAGTGGGTGGACTAGGTACCTGTTGAGAATAGGAATATGATCTTCGTAGGGCAGACACCTTTTTTCCGCACCCTATTCGCGCGAAGTTACAGCCCGTTCTGTGTTTGTTTCAACGGAATTTTCTTCTTATTATTATTGTTGTAAAGTATATATGCTTGATAATAAGGTTCTGTGAGATAACGGCAGACCATATCCAGATCCTTAGCTTATCGTTTGATCAAAATAGATGTGTATGTAATGTACTGTGTAAGCATCTTACTTCATTCGATCATATTGGACTTATGCATATTGTGTTAGATGTGTGTGAGCTAAAGTAGGAACAAATCCATAATCTGAGAGTCCATAATCTAAAAGCAAGAGCTTACAAGAAACTGCTACCTAAATTGACCAATTTATGGCGTCCAAAATACATTGCTGCGAGGTAGGGTTTTCAGCGTCATTGTCAGCCGAGAACCTTAGCAATACCTGACCAATTGTTTGCACACCCCCGAATAATTTCAGCCGTTCAGCCAACAGTCGACATTTCAGCTAAAATTATTATGAGTGCCCGCTCTAACGTTTTTGCCATTTGCCAATGTTGAATTAATGTAAACAAGCCCAATCTGCGGCAAAATCTTCACTAAGTATTAAGACTTACGTTCAAATAAGCTGACCAGCATGTCAGCTAAAACCTGTTGTGTAGCAGATAATTATTTTACTATAAAGTGTGTATGCAAAAGTTCAAAGCGTTTTTATCTTAGAATAAGTTGTTTTTGCAAAAATCGGAAGTAATTTTTACTATCTTGCAACAAATTATGTAGGAACTAGTTGTTTTAATTAGTGAGAAGTGTAGTCAATCTTTCATGACCGTCAAATGACTACAGTTCGCAAGAAATGTAGTATAAGATGCTGCCAACAAAATTATTTGTTCAAAATGTACGTACACCTACAATTACAAATAAAAATACACTCACTCAAACAAAAACATTGAAAATCTTACTTAAATAAAATATACGTTCGTTACTAAGGTAAGATCGAGGTGAGCCGTTTGTGACTGGTCACGCTAGTTATTCACCATCACTGTTTCAAGAAACACACTTTTAGCAACATGGAATTTGTTGGTAAATGGTAAGCACCCACGGTGCTTCAACGCATGAGATTATCGACTTGAATTTAATTTTATTGTACTTAAATGGAAGCTGAAGCTCGTTTTTTATGTTCAGTCAGACTAACTATTAGTAACGTTTTACATTTTAGTTGAATCCGCTTGGCAGCAACTGTTTGTGTTATACCGCGAACCACGGGGCTCTTGGAGTTTGGGCCGAAAAGGCGAGGGCCAGAGGGCAGAATTGACCGTGCGCCCGAGCCCAAGTGGAACGCGCTATAACGGTGAAGGCCGGGGCAAAGTGCCCTAAATCGCTCAGAAGCTGCCCTAAACAGGTCCGGGGCTCACACACGAATTCCCCAACAAATAGCCACAAAGCCCACCAAGGGCTACTACAATCAGGAGGCCCTAAAAAGCCCTAAAGAGGCAGTTTTACAGATTCAGAATTTTATTGAAAAGCGAAATTTTTATTTAATATAAAATCAACAACACATTTTATAACAAGAGAAAATAACAAAAGCTAACTTAAAAGCACAGGCCTAGCTCAGGGGACCTAGCCCTAGCTCTCACTGGCGCGCACACCTAACTACCTAGCCCCTGTTCCAGCGTGAGCGCGCCTCCCCCCTTCTTCTTGAAATTCTGTGACTGCCCTGAGCCAGTCACACAAGAGTAGAATATATATTTTCGCAAAGCGGCCAGTTTGAACTCAGGCTACGTCCCCCTTTCCGAAACAACATCCAGAATAATAAACAAATTAAAATAATAATTTTAAATATTAAATTTAGATCCTATTATTAGCGTGAAAAGTATAATTTATAAAAGTTTGCATAAAAAGTCTATTCACACGACACGTCATTGCTCAAAAACGTGTAAGCCTACAATTTAGGTATATTAGAGCGCTGGCAGCCTTTCTATTGTTATAAAAACTATGGAGCAGAAGGCGGAGCGCTTATTCATGCGCGAATACCGCCAATTTGAAAAGTACGTAAAATACGTAACATGACGAACTGTGACGTGTGAATAGATGCATTTAAACGCGGTTTTAGACTAATTTCGACATTCTCTTGCTGCGGAAAAGTCTACCCCGAGTAGGGGGTAGCCCTAGTGATACAACATTTGTATGTGGCCGGTTAGCTCAGTTGGTAGGGCGTCCGATCCGTAAACGGAAGGTTGCCGGTTCGACTCCACTCCGGCAGCTCCTTTTTGAATATTTTTTACCTGACGCTGACATTTCGGTCTTCTACCATAATACAGTCGATTAACTTAAGGGAAGCTGCAGAGAATAAAGCGACAAAAATATACACTGTAAATCTAGGTGACACACACATACACACACGAGCTGATGTTAAACATGCAGACAGACGCAATTCCAGCACAGTTTAGTGTTATACCGCCAAACTCAAAATTAAAGACTTAGGCTGTGGCACAATAGGAAAAAGCCTCTATGTTACATGAGCACATGATATAATTTAGCTGAAGGTCGCGTAAATAGGGTGCGGAAAACAGTGTCTGCCCTACGAAGATCATATTCCCATTCTCAACAGGTATACCTAGTCCACCCATTTTGACGAGCTCACACAAATTGCATAATCTCGTTAATAAGGTCTTTTACCAAAGCTTTTACAAGCTCAGCCTAAGTGTTTTTCCGCTTTAGACAGACAGTAACCTATTCTACCCAAGGAGACGCCCGACAAGGGCATTTTTCCTTACTAGTAAATTAGAACTATTATTTATGTTGATATTAAAGAAAGACTGTAGTGTCGGTAATATCAAAGACGTCTATGTCGCGTAATTAAGTAGTTGTAAATTAGAAAGGGATGTCTATGCTACGTGGGGTAGACGTTGTGTATGTACACGGTTTTTGCCCAATCCAGTAGTTATATTGACACATGTGCTGCCATACCTGCGGTCAGTTGTTTTGAAAGTAATAGTAAAAATTTGCACATTATTTGTTAGTATGTTTTCTCGTGAGTACAAAACTGAAAATGATTAGCTATTAGTTACATACATTGGTCTAACCAGATACCGCAACCTGGATGTTGATGACAAACTTTGAAATAAATCGTAACTTCCAAGCGGACGCCGAAATACAGCTACCCAATTATTTCAGAAAAATTAAAAGCAAAGAAAAATGAAAGAAATTTTGGTCGAAAGAAAAAGCAAATGAAAGAAAAATCAAAGAAAAAGAAAGAAAATTTGGACGAGCGGTTGACTAGCTGTCAACTGGTTACCTAACTTAAAATTAATTGCTGGCTAGTTGGCCTAGGCGCATATTGATAAATACATATATCAAAACATTTACACGCACACATGTGTAGCACGTACGTACACATTCTACGTATGTGTAGCTGTCAGATAATAGAGAAGGGACGGGTGAACTTTTGGCTTGACAAAAGTTGTTACTTGACCCGACAGGCATCCATCAACTTTTCTTTGTTGAAAACCGAAAGAAAAATGAAATGAAAGAAAAAGCAAAGAAAAATTAAAGAAATTTGGAAGAAAAAGAAAAAGAATTTTCCTGAAATAAATGGGTAGCTGTAGTTACAATTTAGCTGCAATACATCAACATTTGATACTACTGATTATATAAATGTAAGGCTTCACTTGGGAAAACCCCCCTTCATCCCTTATACTACTCGACTTACCTTTTACACTTTTAATAGTATGAATTAACCCTCATCATGATTCCTTGTTATATACGTGGATTGCCCTTCGCTGTGTAATGCAAAAGATGTCTGGCTTGGCCTACAATTGTTCAGGTGTAAATTGCTTAGTCTGTGCGTTGGTTTTAGCCCTGTGCGGCGGTTTATTGTTCTATTTGCTCTGCGCTACTATTTTTAATATGGTTTATATGCCTAAGTGGCCTGTGTCTAACTTGTTGCGTTTTTTTGTTAAATCGGCTAAATTTACCATCTCGTTCGCGTTTGTCTCCGGGCATTATCGGCCTAGGGGGCCCTGCCCTGTTTGTGTCCGTGTAATCCGCCTTCAGTACAGCAGCTACTCGCTATCCCCCACATATCGGGAGGCCCCTCTCGGGCTATAGCGCTGGATTATTTCTGTGTGCTGCGCCTACTGCGCCCTGCCCCGTAGATTAGGTAAGCCCTTTTTTCCGTCGGTGTCCGGCAACCCCGGCCCGTACGGAACACCTGTTCATCATACCTGAAAGCCCCGCTGGTGTTTAGGCTAAGCGCGAGGGAACGACTCTTCCCTGAAGCTGATACTTACCGTTCCCGCTTGGGCCATTCGTAGGAGCGGCAACGAGCTGCCTTACATAAAAGTTGAGTAAATAGCTTAACGTCTTAGCTATCTAAAGACAGAACAGGCAGAACTGTCTGCTAGATTCTATGCCCAAATGTAATAGGTATCATGCAAAACATTATTGTGTATCTTCGCAGTGGAAAAAACATTAGAAAAACAGAAAGGTCAGCAAATGTCGACTATTCGAAAAATTTAAAGCAGAACAACGTACGGGGAGACAAATCGCTACGGTCACCAGACAAATGCTTCTCCTAAAACCGTTGCGAGTAAGCCACTCATACATTGTTATAATAAAGTGACTATTTTATTAGCAGCATTTATTATTTATTATTAAGATTAACAGTTTCCGTAATCATTTTGTTACGTACATGCCTATTTTTCAATACAGACAAGGTGTCACACACAAAGTGTTCAATAAAGTCAGGATTGCTTTTGTAGTGCTTTTCAAACTTCACTGTTCCTTGTGCACACCCCTGCATGAAGTCTTCAAATGCCTGAATTCCTTTACAGATCTGTAGTAGGTTTCAATAAACTCACAGGCCCACAGGCACAAATTTGTGGGCCTGTGACCTGTGGACACAGGAGCCTGTGACCTGTGGACACAGGAGCCTGTGAATCCGGTTTTAATAAGCACAAAATGCTACCTGTCACAGACTCACCGACCACAGGCACAGGTCACTATTTCACAGGTGACGCACACAATGAAAAACAGCCTCTGTTATATGCGCGTTATATGAGCAATGTAATTAAGCCAAATTTAACATATTTGAAAAAATAGATTAGTCATTACGCCTGAAAATTTTTCTTGGCAACGCCACTGGTAAGAGCTAGTAGGGACTATCTGGCCTTAACTTTGATAATATGTTATTTCAATAAAACACCATTTCTGCAGCGGCATGTCTAACTTTCAACAATGTTAATGGACAAGCATATGCTCAGTAAAAGCATAATTTACTCGACAATTTTGCAAAAAAGGGCTGCTTGTTTCCATTAATGTTTAGTGTTTTTGTTGAAAATGGTAATGCTAGGTGCGGCCACTTTCCCGATTGCGACCCTGGCGTTTGCCGCATCGGTGACGGAGTTTCGAAGTTTTTCGAAGTGTAATTGTTCTATCGAAATTGGCAACCTGGTTGGCAAGCTGTTGCCGTTTTTTTCCAAATTTGAAATTGAAATACCAAAACTTGTCATTAGGGTCAAATTTTCTTGTTATGGACGTTGATCGACCTCCAGTGAGACAACCTCGCGAAGCTGAACGCCACTTGTTCTTACACACAGCACAAATAATTTTGGTAAGTTTGTCTAGTCTTTGCGTAAGGTAAGACATAGCTTCATCGGTTGCCGAAGCAACGGCAATGGACCTTTCCGCATACCCGCCAAAAATTGATTAAATTAGTGTTTATATTGTAAAATGTATATATGTTTTCCATTCAGTAAAACAGTTTAAGGGGTCGAAACAGTATAAACTTAGTGGAAACAAGGAGTGTGCGAGTGAAACAAGAATTTGACGCATTGTGGGCTGGACGCAAATTTAGTTTAAACTAAATTTCAAGCCTGAGTTTAAAGTGGGTGTTCTACGAAAAATAATGCATACTCACTCACTCTCACTCAGGACAGCGTGTGCGTATACGGAAGAATTAATTAATTTGCTTGATATGTTCCGTGGATTGGGTTTCACCCTAGCTCTAGTGACACCCTAGCACTTGTGACACCCTAGCACTGTGTTTACCCTTGGTTTCACCCTAGCACCGAAAGGTTGCATCCTAGCACTGTCGAGATTCCCCCTAGCACTACTTCGATTCACCCTAGCACTGAATAATTGCATCCTAGCACTTGGATTAAAATGTAAATTGTTTTGCGACTTTATTAAATTACCACTTAATACACTTTATACCCTTTTTTTATTTATATCATACTATGCCACTTTTTTTGCATTGTGCCACTTTATTAAATATTATTCTAAATTACGTCTAACTTGTTTCTACCTTTCTACCTAAGATGGAATTCACATGCACTTGTTATTCAAAATTTCCTATTTAGTAAGTCACCCCGAAAAGACTTTTGACTCCACATTCAAGTGACTGCCAGGTTTTATTGTTTTATTACCCCTTGTTGACAAGCGCCTGTTAAAGTGACAAAGCGTATCTGAAAATTCAGCCAATTACATAATAACTTTTAAGAAATGGATTAAAAGTGCTAGGGTGAAAATCAACCGTTCCGTGCTAACAGGCACATGTTCAAACATTCTGACAGCTGTTTCGGCTAAAACACATTGTTAATCATTTTGTTTTAATTGAGCCTCTTTAAAGGTTATTAAATGTCTGTGCCTGTATCAACTAGATAAGCTCAAATACAGTATAAATCACGCCAATTTTAAAACCCAACGAGTGCGTTATCTTAAAACACACAGCAAATTTGGCAGCATAAAAACTTGCGCAGACCGATATAGACATCAGATTGCCATTCGTAGAGTTCTGCTTGTTTTAAAATTATAAGTAAAGTACTCTACCATGCGTTTTGACGCCGTTTTCACCATTTTATTGGGTGTCCTGATTTTAGGCCAAACGAGCGCATATGAATGCTCCACAGAATGCAAGCAGTGCATCATAAACTGTTCCAACACTTTTGCTGAGGCTCTACAATTGTTTGGAAGTCTGCAACGATCCAATAGAATCTGCCCTGAATTTCAGACATATGAGGAATGCACCAAAGGATGTCCACAGGGAGTCAGTATGTGGGAAGACGCATATAAACTTAACCCTGGCACGTTTGACTATATTGCAACAAAATGCGGTCATGTATAGTCCATACGCTTTGAAGGTAATTCTGGAACATTGATTATCAACATTACAACAAATTACCAAAACAAAAATAAAATAATGCCGCTATTAAAATAATACTTTGTGGAGTGCAACCAAATTTTTTCGGTAGTAATCAGTTTATTTAACGTAAACCAGGTATGCAGTATTTAGTAGACTTCACGCCTTAACTTCACAGATTTGGGTGTATTTTAGAAAGATGCTTTTGTGTTTGTCTAATCACCATCGTGATCCGCCATGTAACAGCTTCTTTATTTTTTAATTTTAAAACTAATACAATTAACAACTCTGTGTTGTACACAAGAATGATTAGTAAAAAATGAGAAAAAACAAAATAAAAAAGAAACTTACAGGACATCACACAAAACACAATCTCACACAGTGCCTGGACTACACACTAACACACCCGTTAAGGGGGGGGGCTATCCAGGTCAAAAATAAAAATTCTCCAATTTTGCTTATCTTCACATATGTTACTCCCCCAAGGCACCCCAACCTCAAATAAGAACAACTAACCTTAAAGCTGCACTTTTGTTTCAATTGCAATTTGAGTGATTTTACATTTGGCGCCACTGCTTAGGCCATGGGCAAAAATTTAAAAAAATGGATCATAGAGGTTGAGATATGACATTAGGCTATCGAATCATGTAAAAATCAGCTTCGTCAGTATTAACACAAATTTTGAGTAAAGTGTCGCTTTGCAACCACAAAAAACTTTTTTCGCCTATGATTTACACGTAAAATTGAATTTTTGGGAGTCCCTAGCAAAAAATTGACGAAAGCTTTGGCTCCAGTTTGTTACATCTTCGATGCGCCCTCCCTGGGGCTACATGGTGTGCAAATTTGAAGCCAATCAGAACCTAAAATTTTCACTTTTACAGGTAGCTCCCCCTTAAGTTCCTCCAGCAAATACATGTGCAAGGTCTTGTTGTTACTAGCCCCCTTATAATGTTCATACTGATAATTATGCAATGATAACAAAGGCCCAAGTGTAGTGTCCTACACCGTTTTGTTGCAAATTTGCCAACTTGGCCAACTGAACTTGGTCAACTTGGCCAACTTAAGTTGGCCAACTCAACTTGGCCAACTTGGCCAACTTGGCCAACTTAAGTTGGCCAACTCAACTTGGCCAACTTGGCCAACTTGAACATCCGATACTTTGACTATTTGAAATGAAGTCAAGTTCTAATCCTCTAGTTAATTTTTTCAAGTTAGTTACATAGTCAGTTAATGAAAATGAAAATTTAAAATGTAAACTTCGAGATTTGAACTGGACTTAATTTCAAATGGTGAAAGTATCGGATGTTCAAGTTGGCCAAGTTGGCCAAGTTGATTTGGCCAACTTAAGTTGGCCAAGTTGGCCAAGTTGAGTTGACCAACTTAAGTCGGCCAAATTGGCCAAGTTGAGTTGGCCCACTTAAGTTGGCCAAGTTGGCCAAGTTGAATCGGCCAACTTAAGTTGGCCAAGTTGGCCAAGTTGATTTGGCCAACTTAAGCTGGCCACGTTGGCCAACTGAATTTGGCCAAGTTAGCCATTTTTAAGTTGGCCAAGTTGGCAAACTGAAGTTGGCCAACTGAAGTTGACCAAGTTAGCCATTGAAGTTGGCCAAGTTGGCCAAGTCAGCTGGCCAATTTGACCATTTCTAATAGCACAAGACCAGGACAGTGTGCCCCCGGATGTGCCCTCAAAATTTTTTAAAATAATTTTCAGATTCATTTATTTGTCATCATCCAACATTTAGGCAGAACAGTTAACAATTCTTCGAAACAAAACTAACTAATTACGTATATACATCAACTGATTAAGTTGGCCAAGTTTGGCCATGTAGGACACTACACTTGGGCCATAACAAACAATATTCTAAGTGTATTTATTATTCATTCAATGAGTATGAAAATACATCATTAATTCATATTTTAAGTATTGGCGGTGGCTACAAGGCCGAGTTGGACATGGGGCGGATTTTCGTTGCCCCGCCCCGCCTCGTCCCGTGAGATTCTTGCCCCGCCCCGCCTCGCCATATATGTAATGTAAGAAGGCAAGTGAGAATACGAGACATTTGGTAGTGACAGATGCTAATGAACGGTAGAAGACGTGTAAAGCACACCCCGCACGCACATAAGCACTTTAACGCTAGCAGTGTGTTAAGGTTCCAAAAATCAAAACAAGACCTGTTGGATTGTTGCCTGTGGCTCAATAGGAAAAAAATTGCGTAATACTTGTACAGAGTAACAAGTTTATAGTAAAAACTTCTAAAAATAACACAATTTGTCCCTAAATTTATATGTTTTCCGTTTTTATAGACTTTTTTGCAACTTCAATTGTGCAAAAACATTTGAAACCTACATCATAAAAAAGCCTGATTTATGAGCTTTCGAATGATGTATTGCATACCCAAAACGGTGAAGACAGTCTAAAGTTATAAACAAAAACGCGAGGGCCACCCAGATCCTAAATTCGGTAAATCCCCGTAAATTTACGAGGATTCAACTAAACTATAACATGCGTGTAATTTTAAGTCTACTGATTTAGCGGATTCAAAAAAATGCATTTTGGATAAGGATAGGATTTAGCGCACGCTAAATCTGATAAATTGGCTAAATCCAGCGGGCAAGTTATCCAAAATGCAGGATTAGTTAAATCCGGATCCGCTAAATCCATTTTGGATAAGGCCCTAGGCTTAAAAGTATACTTAAACTCATACATGTACACAGGGTCTCGATCTGGGGGCGGCTTGTCACGGAATTTTTGAAATTTTAGAGGGGGCTTGTCTCGACGTTTTGGGGGCTTGAGCGGATAAAATTGCAAAAAAATCGAATTTGTACAAAAAAGAGCAAATTTTTGGCAAAATTTGGCTGTTTTTAGCTTTTTTTTGCTTTTTGCTCATTTTTGAAGCATTTTATGGCAATCAGGGGCAATTTTTGAGTGTTCGGGCACCTTTCTTTCAGCATCAAGGAGGGGTTTGTCCCAGTGGGTCAAATCTGAGAGGGGGGGCTTGTCCCGGAATTTTAAATCTGGGGGGGGCTGGCCCCCCCCCCCCCAAACCCCCCATGTACATCTGTGCTTAAACTTAAACTTGAGTTAAACAAGCAGAATTTTTAATGCAAACTTTTAGAGTAGATCTTTACTTTTGACACGTACGAACTTTTGCAAAGTTTAGTCCTGCCGCCAACAAATTCCTGAGCACATACAGTTATTGCTTGACAGCTTTTAACAAAGTTAGATGTGAAAGTTAAATAACAATTCATGCCTGTAATTTTGAACCTCCTGCTATATTAATACAATATCTCAATTTAAGGTTTTTTCTAAATTTTTTGATTTTCTTCATTTTTTCCACAATTTTCCAGGTTTTTGGCCAATTGCAAAAATGAAAAAGTTATATATCTCAATTTGTTCAGCATTTTCAAGCATTTTTTAAGATTAGTCTGCATAATCATATGCATCAACTTTTAATCATGCAAACACTATGTAAAAAACTAACTAACTCTAATTAAAGGTTTGGTTTGGTAACAGACTCTAAACAACTGATTTTAATTGTTGCGCATAAAAAGAAACATAACATAGACGATGATGTCACTATTAAGTAAGGCCAAAATTATTTCTTTGATAACATGGCGAAATTTGCGGGGGAGGGTATTTTTCCTTTCATGTATTTACTACAATGAATATGTGTGCAAAAACTCCCGGTGCGATTTTGGCTGTTTTAGTCAAAAATGAGCTAGGAGACGAAAACTTCCAAAAACGTAAATTTCGGAAAATAACTGATCGGCACTAATCTACGGGTTGCCCTAAGCAACTTATCACAAAAAGAAGTGTAAAAAAACTGGCGATTGAACGGGCCGAAAATGAAAATGAAAATAAAACTTGTTCAAAAAAATTGCGCTTTTTGACCTGAAAGGTCTAAATTCCTAGGTTTTCGGGTTCGGCGAAACTTTTGGCGCTATCTGTTTTTCCCCAAAATCCGTGTATGGGGCGCTACGGGGGTGTTTTGGGGTCAAAAATGGGTCTGGCCGTGGAAACGTCTGATTGGCCGCAAAATCACAAAAAATTGATATTTCTGGCCGAAACTTTATCCGGAGCTGCGCTATAATGAAGGTACACTGACTTAAGTGTCGGTATCCGACAAAAATTTGGGCCAAAATTCGAAAAATTTGAAAAGAGAAAAGTTGCACGTGCGGCGGAAGTTTTGCACAGTAGCTATGCAACCAGGTACACAATTTTCGATTATATTAACACTGGTAAGGACCTAGCCAGCCATTTGGCTGCTATAAACGAGCCCCGGTCGTTGAAGATGATATGGTTACGACCTTGCTAAGTAGTCTTCCCGAGTGTTATGATCATTTGATGGGAACTATTGGAAAGAGCATAGTGTATGTATAGCAATATATGTGGTGCCCCCCAAACTAACTAATAGTTAGCTCTGAGGGCAAGCAGGACTGCTCCTAAAAGTGGTTGCAGTTGAGGACAACCATCACAGCCTAGAGTCCATTTTGAATGAAACTGCCAACGACGCGTCATCCGCTCAGAGTTTTGCTCACTCATGGTGTAATCGGTACTGTTGAAAGAAAGAAGATGCCCCAATTTAGAAAGAATGAAAGAAATCTGGACTATACCAGAAACAGACTATGTACACAGTCATACAGCACACAGCACGAGTACCGTGAGGGTTGAAGTGCCAACCTCAACCCAGGGCATGGGGCTGCTAACCCACCTCCGAAGATGGTTCGAGGATAAGGCTGTCCTGAGGACCCGGCCCTATCCTCTCCGTCCTGTCACGGTCGCCACTATGTTGAAAGAAAGAAGATGCCCCAATTTAGAAAGAATGAAAGAGATGGAGGCGCCGGGAATCGAACCCGGGCCACCTGCTTTGAAGTCAGGCATGCTAACCATTACACCACAGCCCCCGAGTCTCATAGGCCCTAATTCTCATTTACAACAGTACAATCATCCCCTTTTAACAAAACTTTTCAGGGGTTATTACTTTTTATACGGTAGTGGTGCCACAATAATTTTAACGTCATTTACGAGCAAATCGTCAAAGCTTTCAAATGACGGGTCACACGACTCTATGGCGTAACATTTAACGTAGTCAAAATTTAGAAAGTAAAACTTGGACTCATATTCCAAAAATGGCGCAATCATGTGAGATATCCTTTGAAAGCGCTAAAAATTCTTTTTACTGTGTTATAATTTTCATCTTTCTACGATATTCATAGCCTAAGTTGTGGCCATTTTTGTGGTTAACTTTCAGAAATAACTAACTATTAAAGCGATTTATAACGATTTCAATTTTTCGAACGCTTTAAATTTTCTGATGAATAACGGTTACTGTCCCATTATATTGGTAAGTTTGAATCGAAATTATTATATATCATTTTGTTTAGGATAATTTATATCCTATTAATTATTACAAGTTTAGTGCGTCGGCTATCTTAGGGATGTACATGTACGTAATGCAAATACTCGGATCACCAAAAATATGAAAAATTTGAAAAAGTATCTGATTAAGTAATATTTGGCGGAGATGTGAGGAAGACAAAATCTTGGCCAAAAATTGTCGAAATTGGTACTTTTTGGCCTGAAAAGTGGCTAGTTAGTACGCGGTATATACGTAAGTATATGATTGCATCTCAATGTTTACTCATGAAATGGGAGCACTTTCGTAGAGTACATTTTGTTCAAAAAATTCTAAGTTAAAAATTTGAAGAAAACGACCCCCGGCTGGACTCGAACCAGCGACCACAGGGGTGAAGCGCCTAAATTTTAACCCCTACACCATGGGGATTACAGCAATGGTAAGTTAAAATCGGTTTAAAATACTTTGTTTGTATTGTTTAACACTATGGGCTGATTCCAAAAAATAATTTTATTTCCATAAAAACAGTTTAGCTTAGGTACTGTAATAATAATGATAAGGGTAATAGAAGCTTTCGTTTGGTATATTCAGATCGGGATTGTTATATTTATCATTTTGCTTAGGATAGTTTATATCCTATTAATTATTATTACAAGTTTAGTGCGTCGAGTATCTTAGGGATGTACATGTGCGTAAAGCAAATACACGGATCACCAAAAATATGAAAAATTTTAAAAAGTATCTGATTAAGTAATATTTGGCGGAGATGTGAGGAAGACTTCCCCCAAAAGTCGGTCACAGGGGAGAACAAGTAATGCCTTCAATTAAAAATTTTTTAAAACCTTGGCCAAAAATTGTCGAAATTGGTACTTTTTGGCCAGAAAAGTGGTTAGTTAGTACGCGGTATATACGTAAGTATATGATTGCATCTCAATGTTTACTAATAAAATGGAAGCACTTTCGTAGAATACATTTTGTTCAAAAAATTCTAAGTTAAAAATTTGAAGAAAACGATCCCCGGCTGGACTCTAACCAGCGACCACAGGGGTGAAGCGCATAAATGTTAACCACTACACCACGGGGGTTACAGCTATAGGCTATAACTTTATTCTGGTACCGCGTAAAAAGTTCTAGCTTTCATAGTTAGTTAAGGTAGAAAAAGATATTTCTGGTGAAACCAAAACATTAGGCTTATATTTGCTTTACTTGCAGAGAAACATCAAAATAGATCGCTTTCATGTTTTGTTGCCCAAACGTTAAACGTTTGGCATTTTGCGTCATAACTTCAGGATTGTAAGTCGTACATCCTTAAAAATTTCAGATCTAGTGCAGAATATGTAGCTCTACAATTTGGCGTTTTCATTATCTTTTTCTGACTAGCAGAAGCTGATTTATTTTCTCTAGCGTATTGGCCAATATGGACGCGAGACAACAAGTAAAATAACAACAGGGGTTAATAAAGGGGAAGGCAGGCAGGTGAGCAGGGAGCAGGCAAGGCACAGTAAGATACAAGAAACAGACTGATTATCCATGCACAGTGCACGTTTATATAGCCCAAAATAATATGCAAATTAGATGTAGTGTAATATGCAAATGAGCTTAGCGCGCATAAAAGTTGTACTGCATGACTCATCAGGAAGTGCAGTTTAAAATGCAAATTAGGTTCCAATTTTATGCAGTATACGTCACTACGTTTTTTTCAGTACGTAAAGTCGAACCACTAGACACTGATTTAATGACTAGCTACAAAACAAATTCAAGTGACATCAAGACCGCTCAAAGTGCTCTTCAACTTGTTCACGTCGATTGTGAACGGTCGCGTTCGATCTCGACGTATTTTATTTCGTCACTGGACCTAACTGTGCAACGGTGACGTAGGGACAAGGGCATCTGGGTCTAAACTTGAAATCCTTAGGTATCACTTTTCGCGCTACCTTATTTCCAATTTGGAACTTTACCTTGGACGATACCTTATCATACTGGTCCTTTTGAGTCTGTTGAGCTTTCTCAATACTATCTTTCGCTTGTTGGGAAATTTCTCCTAAGCCCTTAGCCAAATGTGCTTTGTAGTCCTTTGGATCACTAAAAGACTCATCCCGTCAACTAAGGAGACATTAAGGAGATCTCAAGGTTGCCGTCCGCTAGCTCCAAAAGGCTGAATCCTGTCAAAGACTGGAACCGCTAAAGCATAAAGCATAAAGACAGTATGGCACCAATTTATCCCAATCCTTACCCGTTTCCTTCATATATGCTGCGAGCATATCAACTAAAACAAGGGTGAAATCGTTCCGCCATCGCACGGTGGCGAAGCAGTGACATCATCATCTGGCACAAGTGAGGGATCAGGTGTCGTTCTGCGCGTCGCGCGCGAGGCAGAAACCTGTGCTCCCGTTGAGCCTGTGAAAAATTTTCGCCTGTGCATCGGAGGAATAGAGCACGTGCGCTGCGTCCTCCGTCTGCAAGCCAGGTCGGTAAGCTATTTCCTCTGCTTATCCACTAACCTATTCAAAAATTTATCAACCCTGGCAGAACTTGCCGTTGTCTCTCTTCCGACCAGCCATTTGCCTCGGAGACGCGTTTGAATTCACCCAAACCAGTCTCGAATGTCTTCTTGTCCGTGAAACGGACGAGGTTACAAATGAGAAACTATCATCTCAGTGTTTGTGGACGTGATTGAAGGGTCTGCCGAATAATTGACGGAATTTAGGGTGTCGTCGGCAGTGTCAGGGGACGCACGAGCCCCATAATACCGCTTCTAACACGGACCTAAACTCAACTTACCCCTCTTTAAAAATCCCCAGGATGCAGGCAAGGCACAGCAAGATACAAGAAACAGACAGATTAACCATGCACAGTGCACGTTTATATAGCCCAAAATAATATGCAAATTAGATGTAGTGTAATATGCAAATGAGCTTAGCGCGCATAAAAGTTGTACTGCATGACTCATCAGGAAGTGCAGTTTAATATGCAAATTAGGTCCCAATTTTATGCCGTATACGTACGTAGGTACGTATACATTACGTACGTATACATTCTACATTTTTGTTATCATAATTATTAGAATAGTTCATACTGTAACAAGTTTAGTACGTCATATATGTTAGGAATGTATGTACGTGAAGCAAGTACGCATATCCCCTAATAGCCAAAAATTTTGAAAAAATTCTGATTAAGTAATATTTGGAGGGGAAGGGAAATACTTCCTCAAAAAATTCGTCACAGCGGAGAAAAGCGTAAATTAAACGATAACCTAAACTTTGGGCCAAAATTGTAGAAACCGTTGCTTTATAGCCAAACAAATGGTAAGTAGGGTATGTATATAGGTACGTAACTATATGATTGGAGTCGAATACGTATTCGTAGTGTTATGCTCAAAATGCTTACTAATGAAATGACAACTTTCGTTGTGCTCAAAAAATTTTAAGTTAAAAATTTGAAAAGAATGACCCCCGGCTAGGCTCGAACCAGCGACCAGAGGGGTAAAACGCCTCAATTCTAACCAATACACCACGGGGGCTACGACAAAGGTAAGTTAAATTTGAGTTAAGTTAGTTCGTTTTTATTATTTAACACAATGGACTGATTCCAAAAATTTATTTCCATAAAAAGCATTTAGCTTAGGTACTATAACAATGATGATCAGCGTAACATAACCTTTTGTTTGGTATATACAAATCGGGATTTTTATATTTATTATTTTGCTGAAGATAGTTTAATTCCCATTAACAAGTCTAGTGTAGTTTAGTTTAGACTAGTTTGACCATTCTCTTTGATGAAAAAATAATTCATGCTTAACAGCAGAATTCTAATTAATTCGCAAAAATTTTCAAAACCTTGCCAAATTTTCAATCACAATAAGATTTGATCACACATGGTGTGATTCATGTGATCAGCTCCTTAGCAAATTTTTGAGAATCCGTAACTTTTGATAGCGTGGAGATACTGCAATGATTTTGGCAACATTTGAAAGCTAATCACGAGAGCTTTTGAATGATGGGTGACATGGTCCAGTAAGTTGACGTTGAGCTTGTGTCATAATTTATATTGGAAGTTTAAACGTTTAAACGTGAATGGTATACGTCAACCAGTATTAATTAATAAATTAGTATATTACAAACTTAGTATTAATTAATGATTAACGGTCTGTGCTGATTGGACGTTACGTCGGTCAACGTCAAGTGAGGTGTCATTTTAAAGCGCCTAAAATTTTGAGTATAATGCCGTCAATTTCATGTTTCTACTCCGACGTTGAGGCAAGTTATAACGATTTTAATATTTTCGAACTTTTGTAGATTACATATATGGTGTGAGTAGCCGCGGAGGAATTTTTTCGAACAAAATGTTTCCAAAAAAGAACTTCTTGCCATAACTTTTTTTGGGGACCACGTAAAGGTTCTGGTTTTCGCAGTTACATAGAGCACAAGAAGAACTTTCATTTGATACCGAAAAAGCTATACGTTATCGCTGACTTATAAAGCGAAAAATGCAAAATAAAATGTTAGAATAAAATAAATTTCAGGTTTAGACCCATATTCCTGGCGCCATGGTCATTGATTGGGCGCAAGCTGTTTCACGTAATTATCAGTTATATGGCCAATTTCATTAAAGCATTTCTTTTGTGTTATCATTGGTATCACAGCCGTTGCGTAACATTGTCGAAAAATACTAAATTTACGTAAAAACTTTTTCCGTCATAACTTTTTTTAGCTAACTGGTAAAAAGGTCTAGTGTCCGGCATCAATTAGGATATCAAAATACCTTTCATAAAACTATAGGTAACTGCTGACTTCTGTACCAAAAAGCGTAAGATTAATTTTGACAATAAAATAACTCCAACTTTATTGACCCTGAACTAGAGAACCGGGTCACCTTCATCACAACGTAAAGTTATTTCATGCTTAGAACATCAACGTCAACCCTTCCAGAGCCACCTCACCCTATTATTATAATTATCACAAAAAATAGGATAGTGTTTAAACATACTAATTATTAAAACAACTTATTAAATTAAACCAAATTATCAAATTGAATTTATTAAAAAGATTTAATTAGAAAAAAATTTACATTTATTTAAATAGGTTTTAAAAATTTTAAACTAAAAATAAAATAGTAAAATAAGTGTTAAATGGAAAGCTGATTACTCTTAAATTGAATTTGTTTAAGTTAAAAAATTAAGTTAAAAAAAAGTTAAATTAAAAAATAACAAAATGAAAAAGTGTGTTATTACATAATTATTTCAGTCGTTAACCCCGTTCCGGACCCCTCCTTTATATTTTTGCATCAAAATTTTATCGAATTTTATTTCTTTTCGAAAGACAAAAAAACTTCTCAACGAAGCCAGCACGTTTGGCGTCGGGTTATATAAATGGGAAGCGTCGGATGATGTCATCCGTTGATGTCATCCGACGCGTCAGGCGTCGGAATTCTGACGCCAAGCGGCATTTTCATTTGAAACTGACTGTATCCTTTGTTCAGCCTAAGGATTAACACAATGAGTACTCTTGAGACAAAAGTCAATACAGGACACAAAGGTCAAAATGAACCGAGCTATATGATATAATGGCTTCTTTTTATGTACACTAGTTTTCGCCGTTCGCCATCACTTTTTTGGGTGGAGGCTAATAAGGTCGTAGTTACGTTTGTCAAATTTCAAAATACATTTTTATGAGCCATTTTGGTTTTGTGAGGTATAGCACCGTACCCGCTTAAAGGGTGCATGATGCTTGACGAAATACAACCAAATTTTATTTATGTTAAATAATACTAGTATACAAAATAAGATTGCAAGGCTACAGGTCCAAACTATGCGAAAGTGATAAAAGTGGTGCTGCCTGCTGCTTGTAAAATTGTTTCTGTTTTTTATCAGGTTTGGCGCGATAGCGCCAAACCTATAATAGGACGCAAACGCCCTCAAGACTTTCAAGAAAGCTTTCTTCAGCAGAACTGTTAAACGCCTTGAATCAAAAAAGACAAAATTTTGCACACACATAGATCTAATAAGGTTACATTTTTGTGCAAACTTTGATGTTATTTGATTAAGGAGGGGCGGAGATATTTTTAATTTACACATTGAATTTTGGGTCATGATGATCTGTTTTTTTTCTCGTCACATTTTCCAGAACTTTGGGAGCATCTCCTGAAACGCCCAATATATCATTCTAACCGTCTTGGTCCGCCATACTGCAAATAAGCTTATTGAACAGAACTTTTTAGTTTTCGATGAGTTATCAATCAATTATTGATTTTTCGAACTTTCTCAATGCACCAATTCACTCGCATGGTGTGCAGGTAGAGTACATTCAGAAAATCTTGGTGGATTTAGAGGTTATTTAGTACGGAGAATTCATTTCTGTTGTTGGTTTTTTTGAAAATGTTGACCGGTTGCGCATGAGTAATTTGACAAAACTTGTTTTGAAGTAAAAACGGTGTCATATACTACATTTATTTATAGTTCTGTGGAAAAAACGATAATTTTTACATTGTCGGTTAAAATTGCACGTGCCAAGTCGCTAGTGACGACCATTAAGGGGCTTGTAAACTTTTCAATTTTTCTGCTGATTTTGCCTTTTGGCTTCAGCCAATCAAATTTTAGCTGAAATGTGGACAATTTCTTATTGCACATTTCTGAGTCAATTCATGGATTTTGCCTGCGTTGTCATCATTTTTCTCAGGAAAACGTATGATTTAGAACTCACAATGATCCCGAAACACTTTTGAGAGATAGTTTTGTTGAGTTTTATTTATTTCGAAAAAAATAGAGCTCAAGTGAAGTTTTTTTTTTTTTTGGGGGGGCCGGGGGGGGGGGGGGCACGAACGTTTAAGGACAGCGCTTGTCACCCATGGTTTTTCTTTAATTTTTTTCCTGTATACAACGTAGTTTTTTAGTGCCCATGGGTCAATTTTTGGCGCGTTTTTAATCTAAATAAGGTGAAAGTTCGAAATAGTATCAATTTCGCCAAAAAATTTGCTTTGTCAAAAATTCTATGTAAAAAGTCAGCTATTTTTTCCGCAAAAATACGAACATTTAGTAAAAACAATAACGCTCACATAACAAACTCTGACTCCCTGAACACGCTGAATGTAAAATTATCACAATCGACCAATTATTTACAAAGTTATAGTCATTTCATGTTGGGTGACAAGGGCTGTGCTTAGACGTTTGTGAGGGGGGGACAGTGTTATGCGGCGCAGGTTCGGCGGGGGAATGCAAACGCGCATTTATTAAGCATAAAAACACGTATTAATAGGTTTCCACATGCGTTGAGTTTCTTTTTGGCATTTTCCAAGCAAGAAAAACAAAATTTGACAAAAATGCGGGATCAAGTGCAGTTGGGGGGGGAATAGTGGACATATTTTTTCGAGTAGAGCACCTCAAGGGAAGCATTTTTTGTAATTGGACCCCTATCCACAAATTTAGATTTTCTGAGCTACATATGACCCCTTGAAAACTGCATTTTTAGTGTTTTTGGAAGTGAGTATAGGCAAAATTTTGGAGCCAAAAATGGCCACAATCTTCATTTTTAGATAGTTTTGAGTGCGTTATAAGGTTTTAAGGCATCGTCTAGGCTTAGCTAGCAGGATTCTCTAGCTGGCAGGATTTTACCTAAAAATCTTGATTTTTTAGTACCTATATAAGCCTGAGCCTAAGCCAAAGCCTTAACCTAAGCCCAAGTCTGATACTAAGCCTAAGCCTAAGCCCAATACTAAGCCTAACCCTAAAGCTAGCCCTAAGCCCCAAGACCAAGCCTAAATTGAGGTCCAGTTTGAATTTGGTCAAAAATTGGACGATTCTGGTATATTTGGCCAGTTTTTCGAAAAGAACGGGGTCAACGTGCCTTTGTTTTGTTTCCAAAAAATTGTACACATTTTTCCGACTCCATTTAAACACGTTTAGAACAGAGTAAACCGGGTTTTCGAACAAAATTAAAAAACGTCCCTCAGTGAGGGTTCAGATTTCGAGAGATCAAGAGTTCATATCTCAGAAAATCAAAAAATGAAATAAAGGTACTTGAAGCAAAAATGCTTTCCCCAAGGTGCTCTACTCAACAAAATAAGTCCACTATTTTCTGGCATATTTTTAGTGGGGGGGGGGGGGGGTGGGCGCCCCCTGTTTGGTCCGGAGCTTCCCCATTTTAAGACCCCCCATTTCAGATGGGGTGCCCCCCCACATAGCCCAAAATGCTTTCCGGAAGGACATTTTAGCAAATTTTTAGCTGTACCGATGTCGTGTTCGTCGGGTTTTTGAGTCCTTTTCGGCTAAATTTAGTGTTAGCGTAGCTATAATAATTAATTTAATTACGTATGAAAACGTAACATTTAACGTATATAGTGGTGCGGGAAAAAAAACCCTATTTTCAACTTTTCGGGTCGTCCTGTGCTCCACATAAATCGGATCCATTAATGCTCGTGGCTGTTATAACGGCCATCTTTCGCCTAACTGTTGCACTAATAAAATGGATTGTAACCACTCACGTTTCTGAATAATGAGTCTCGAAACCTCCGGGGAAAAAAAACCCTATGCGGGAAAAAAAACCCTAATGCGGGGAAAAAAAACCCTATCACTTTTTCTGGTTGTTCTATTAGCAGGGAATATAAACACAATTTCATCGTGTTCTACAACTCTTAGGCTGCAGTATGGACTAAAAAAACCGTTTCTGCGACATCCATGTGACTCACAATGATTCTTCAAAAATCGACCCGTTTTGGCAGAAATGACTTCTGCCCAAATAGGCATTTTTTCCGTATTTAAAAGCATTAAAAACAGATTTTTGCGCTTATTACGTGAGAAACAGCGGACAAACACCGCCCGCGTCTATCATTCTTGGATTTAATTGGTACGCAGCAGCTAAAACCTCAATATTGCAAAAAATGCCAAATTTTGGTGAAACATCATCAAAACAGGTTTCGTAAGGGGTGTCGGGGTATGGCCCAAAATGACAAAAAACGACGTTTTGCGGCCGAATAAACGGTTTTAATGAACTCTACGCATGTTGTTAGCCCAGATGAACTAACTTTAGTAGCAACAATGGGTGAGTTTAGCAAAAAAATGACGCCAAACAAAATAGGGTTTTTTTTCCCCGCAATAGGGTTTTTTTTTCCCGCACAAACTTTGACCAGTCACTGGTCAACCACAGCGTTTTTCACGGTTTTCGAGCTTCAGAAGTATAGAGGAAAGGTAACTCTCTTGAAAAATGCAAACGGCGTTGGTCAAAAGTGTTTTTGTGAAAAATTATGACAAGTCAAAAATTTGGAAAATTTTGTCACTTTGGAATTTTTCAACATGCAAAATTTTGAAATTTTATAAAAAACGCTACAGGCCTCAAAACTGCACAGAAATTGGTGTGGTAAGTCAGTTTGGGATGCGCTTTCCACCTGCATACTCAAAAAGGTCCTATGTCGTGAGGTTCGGCCAGGAAGCACTAGGGTTTTTTTTCCCCGCAAAACGCGTAGGGTTTTTTTTCCCCGCACCACTATAATAACCGTTATTCCTGTAAAAATAGTGTTTTATCGTGAAGGTGCACCCCCCCCCCATTTTGATCGACGCCCCCCATCCATGGGGGGGCTGCCCCCCCCCCCATAAAATTTTGCCTAAAAATATGCCAGATTTTTAAAAAAGATACTTACGATTTCCGTTTACTGACAGTGATTTAAGAAACGCACAAAACTACTCATATATTTACGTCCTCAATAAATGTTTTACGTAAATGTGCGGCTTGGTTAAGTAATTTCTTGACCATATTCATACTACCTGCTGCCTGTCTCCGTAGCCTCCCCCCTTGGTTATGCCAGTGACTGCCACAAGCTTTTGAGGCTCAAAAAATCTCAACAGCTGGGATTTATGCTGAGACGTTAGAGTCCCACTGTTTCTTATTCCTGCAAAGGAACATCGGATGAAGTGCAGTTGGGAGGGGGGAATAGTGGACCTATTTTTTTGAGTAGAGCACCTCAAGGGAAGCCTTTTTTGTAATTGAACCCCTATCTACAAATTTGTATTTTCTGAGCTATGACCCCTTGAAAATTGCATTTTCAGTGTTTTGGAAGTGAACGTAGGCCAAAGTTCGAAGCCAAAAATGCCTATAATCTTTGTTTTTAGATAGTTTTAAGTGCGTTATGTGTTTTGAGTGTCTCAGTTTTAAGGCATCGTCTAGGCTTAGTTGGCAGGATTTTTTCTAAAAATTTCGATTTTTCATGGCCTAAGCCTAAGCCTAAGCCTGAACCTAAGCCTAAGCCTGATACTAAGCACAAGCCTAAGCTCCATACTAAGCCTAAGCCCTAAGCCTAAATTAAGGCCAAGTTTGAATTTGTTTCTGACAAATTTGGCCAAATTTTCGGCAGAAACCCGGTCAAAAAGCCTTTATTTTGATTCTAAAAAATTGTAAACAGTAATCTGACACCATTTAGACACGATTAGAACGGAAAAAACAAGAGCTTCGGAAAAAATTGCAAAAGCGTCCCTCACTGAGGGTTCAGATTTCGAGGGGTTGTATCTCAAAAAATCCCAAAAATGAAGTAGGTGTTCTTGAAGCAAAAATGCTTCCCCCAAGGTGCTCTACTCAAAAAATAGGTCCACTATCCCACCCCCCAACTGCATTTAACCCGGAACATCTGTATATATGTTATAAAGTTATAAAATTCTCTTGTTTAATTAATACATGTATATAAGCTTTTATCTTTTCATATGATAACTATGTAAATGGAGAAATTTAATATTTCAAATATATATTTGCAGGTCAGAATTCGCCATCGGCTGTACAACTCAAAGGCTTGCCACAACATAAATTTATATACAATTCAAGCTAAACCTTCATTGCTATAACGAAAGACGTTATGTAACCTGCTGAATGCTGATGGTTGGCGGTGTCCAAAATCACCATTTATCCCAAGTTCATCATAAACCTGGGGATCGCTGTGGGTTTTTTCTGCCAATAAATTTCGGCAGAGCAACTGGAGTCTGACCCCGTAGACATGGAATCGTGGTCTACTGGCGCGAATATGCTAGTTACTACTACTACTACCACTGCGGCTGCTGCTGCTACTACTAGGACTTACTGCCACGACTACTGCGAGTGTTGGCAACACTTTCACCGATGGTGGTGATTTAGCGAAAAATTGTCCTGAAAAGGAATGGTTTTGGAAAATACGGACGGTATGTAGTTGTCGGCTTGTCAGTTATTTGCTAAATACGTAGACTGTTTAGCTTTAGAGACGCAGGGAGAAAAGTTTGCAGTTGAATAATTGTACCGACGTGGCTACGTATATACGTTATGCGCATAAAATTTTTGACAACTTTCCAGTCAAAGGAATATATAATCTTATTGCCACTTCTTTTACAGTATATATATAATTGCCACCGAAAACAAGTTGTTTCACGTTGCTTGGCTGTTGGAGGTTAAAGTATTTGTTTCATTTCGAAACTGTTTCCGAGTCGCACCAGTAAAGTCAGTCAGTCGTCACCACCAAGTGTAACCAGTAGTAGAATGAATGGGTGATTTCTATGCTTTATATAGGCATTATAGGCTTTATATTACTTTTTTTGTCTTAAAGAAATCAGGGTTGTTTTTTTCTGCAGGCTACCACGGTGCTGATTAGTCCGAGTCTCTGCTGGCCTCCAAATCGGCGAATGCGCTTGGCTACCAGGTCATGTTGAAGGCGATGCGTCAAGTTTCCTGATGAATATAAGGTGTTTTTGTTCGTTCTTTTGTTGTAGTGGTGATATTCACGCACGTGTAGTTGAGGTTTCCCGTGGGGGGAGGCAGTCGTCCATCGGAGATGCTTTGTGTGTATATATATATAGGTAGGTATATACATATATGAATATAATATATATATATATATATATATATATATATGAATATCTTATATATACATATAAGAAAACATGTATATGTACATACATATTATGTATGTATGTATATATTATATATGTATATCAGGTAAGAATAATTAAGCTTGAAGGTGCACTTTTGGTTCAGTGAGTTTGTCAGTGCATTTACATAGGCAAACGTGCGCAAAAAGAGCCGATAAATTAAGCTCTCGAATCATGTAAAAAACAACTTTGTCAGTATTAACAACAATTGCGGGTGAAGGGACCCGTTATGTAAACAGAAAACGTTTTCTTTACGCATATGATTTAATTAAATTAATCTTGATTCCTGATCCTTAGATTAAATTAATCCTGTTTTAGAGCCAACAGCCAAACATCAGCCGAAAGTGAGGCTTAGCAGGCCTTCGGGGACAGTGATATAATTGTGGAAAAGTTTGTACAGCTTCCTTGTCACGTTTGGGTACATGTTTTTGATCACGCTGTGCTGTATGTCGGAGCGGGGACCGTGGAATTTATCATGGATAGTCAGCAAAAGTTTTTTTTATGGAAATGCATACTCGCCTTCAGGTTTGTTTTGAAGGTGATTCAGGCAGGTTTTGTATATAATGTATAATAGCATTAGAATAGTCTGCATCAGGGTTTGTTTGGGCAAAATTCGGGGCAAATGCTCACGATTCTTAAATTTTGCATAGTTTTTTGCATTCAAATTTTGCATTTTGCATATTCTTTTTTATACCTGCATAGGCTTTGGTGAAAGATAATAACAAAGAATAGTAAGCCACAGAGTCGCAGGGGTCTGGGGCTGGCAGCCCCCAGGAAAAAATTGGGGGAAATTTTTGATTTTTAGGTCAAATTTGGTGAATTGGAGACGCATCAGAAAAATTTTCCGGCCGGACCATAAAAACCAAAGGGGGGACCCTTGTGTGAAATTTCAATCAGAAGAAATTTTGGCGGGGGGGCGGATATATATCCTGATTTGATAGCTTTTGGACCCTCTCTGGGCCACCAAATGTGTAGTTTTTGGTGTTTTGAGCTTCAGTCTCACTTCACAAAAAATTAGCGTTGTTTTTGAACGAATAT
>JASANF010003043.1:0-12454 GCA_030248245.1 Trissonchulus sp. WLG1_4 | reverse complement strand
ATGTTACGTTACTACTTCGTTCAGTTACGTACTGCCGTTCTGGTGAAAAATTTAACACTTTGAGGCAGTCAGACTTTGACAACTTCTAGTTTTTTTGCCATTGCTTGAGCTACGTGCGTCGTAGAGAGCTCGCGAAACCACCATTCGATAGAAAATTTAATGGTGGACAAAACATCATGCGTTGATTAAGGGTCTAGGACCCACCGTTTTTTAGTTATAAGCACTCAAAGTTGAAAGTTTGTGCAAAATTGGCGCCATCGCTCAGGCATAATATGTACCTCATCCTAGAGTATGTACACAGCAACCGTGCGCCTATCATAGTTGACTGCTAAAAATAAACTACAATATCTGCTGTATTTGATGCACAAAAAGTTTCAGAAAAATTGATCCAGCATACAGTTAGCAGTGAAGTCGCAAAGTCGGAAAAATGACGTTTTGAAAACCTATTCACATTCAATAATTTTGTCACAATTAAAAAACTTTTTGTTTAGATTCTTTACACAAAGTAAAAGCACATATGCTCTAGTTTATGGACACAAAATTTAGTGCAAATTGCTTTAGTGGTTGTGGAGTAATGCCTGTTTGAACTGTGAAACTGTGCGTAACCTGTAAAGTACTCACAGCAATAATGATAAATTGTAAAAAATTTAGACAGATATTGGTAGTCTAGTATCTGGCAGTATTTATTTGACACCATGGGTGGGATTCACAAAGCGCGTTTAAACGCAGTCTAAGTTAGACTGCGTTTAAACGCAGTCTAAAACGTTGGTCTAAGTTAAACATGATTCACAGAGATTGATATGATTAGTGTGTGTCACCTGATTTTTATGTTCTATTTCAATTGAAAACTTGTCTAACTTAAACGAACGTTTAGACCGAGTCTAAACGTGATTCACAAAGCCCGTTTAAGTTAAACGGGCTCGTTTAACAAAATTCTTTATTTGATTCTTTTTTCAGTTCTATTTCAGAACATTTTGCTTAAATACGTACCGACAATGCTATTAATTTAGGTAATAAATACTTTTCAATAAAAGTTAATTTGAAATTCAAGTTAATTACGTAGTTAAAAAGAAAATTTGACAATTGGTAAATAAGATAATTAATTTACTATTTAACATACAATTTTATTAATTGAAAACTGACATTAATTGAAACAATTACAACAACAACAACTCTTAAAAATACCTAAAACTTACGCTATCTTATTGCAAGTTAAAATAACAAAGATGAAGCAACAGCATTAAGGGACCTTGTCATTAAGACGAGGCAGAATCAGACTCATTTTAAGAACGTTTAAGATGTCTTAAGGTCATCTCTGCCCCGCCTTCAAGTTCGCCGAGTTGTGCAATGGACATTCATTATTTCAGCCAACATCTGACATCCAGTGTGTCCACCTTTTCACTCAGCCCGCTGGCCTAGTAACGTGTCACTATATATATGCGTACAAACTTTTATTGAGTTGGACGCACACACTTTGTAAAACGTGGGGGGTTGTGTGAATGACATAATTTAGTTCCAAGTTTGGTTTGAGTTTGCAACAAAAGTAAAGACATAAAAGTAAAGTTGCTTATTTATTTCTTTTATATTTCTTGTATGTAATATTGACACAAAAATTCCGTTCGAATTTTTCGCCCCCTGCGTGCATCAACAACTCTGAGCTGTGGATAACTCTTGTTAATGCCTCCTGGTGCTATTCGAGCTTGCAGACAATTTCATTTCACAGCTTCACTATTTTATCACAATTTATTTTACGTACGTAGATAAGTTAGCAAAAGTACGTACGTGTGTATTTATAAACGCAGTTGCCAGGCCAACGGGCTGGAGAAGTGGACACAATGGGTGTCAGCTGTGGCTGAGAGAATGTTTAAACTGACAACTCGGCAAACTTAAAGGCGAGGCAGAATTGACCTTAAGACATCTTAGGAGGTCTGAAGATGAGTCTGATTCTGCCTCGTCTTAATGACAACACCCCTAAGCGATAATAATGAGAACAGTTTATAGTTGGTATGATTATGCTTAAAGCTCAATACCTATTATTATTTATTATTATTAACTATTACTTCAGTAATTTTTGTAATTTTTAATCATTTTTATCTATTTAAGATAATTAGGTAGTTGACTTTACTAACTTTAGAGCTTTATAAACTGTTAATAGCAAAAATGAATAAGTAAACAGTATGGTAAACAAAATTTTTCTATTATAAAACTAGATCATCCACATTAAGTGTCATATGAACGTATACTAGCAGCTAAGAAGTAAAATAGACATGATAATACACGATATGGTTAACCTATAAGTTGAATAAAAACTAATTAAAACTATAAAAGTAAAAAATGTTAAAAAATACTTATGTAAACTAATGAAAAAATACTTAGACTAACCTTAGACTAGCCAAAAGGCTAGTCTAAATTCAACACTAGCGGGCGTTTAAGTTAAACGAACGTTTAACTTAGACTGAGCTCGTGAATCAGGAATAGAACGTAATCAAATTTAGAACACGAAAATAGAACAAACTTTACACGCTAATCATATGCAGACTTAGACTGGGTCTAAACGTTTGTTTAGCTAGACTGCGTTTAAACGCAGTCTAAGACTTAGACTGGGTCTAAGTTAAACGCGCTTTGTGAATCCCACCCCATATAGCATTTCACTGGTTTCTCAGTGAACGTACAATTTCAAAGCAAAAAATTCTCATTTTGCAGCCTATGAGCAAAACTGCTTTGGCGACACTACTACCTTAATCAAGCATAGGTTTTGTTGTGTGGCAGCCGGACTGCAATTGGGCGACTAAATGCAAAGATTGCGACCTGTCAGGGCGACCTGACTCGTCTAGCAGTTCCCTCTCGTGCTAAGGATCAGATTGCGAATACAAAAATTTATTATTTTTGGTATAACGCCGTAATTTAATATTGCATCAAAACCACATCAAAACTGCATCAAAATGCATCAAAACTAAAAAACTAAAATTTTTGTCACATCAAATCAAATGAAAATTTAGATTCTCACATCAAATCAAATCAAATCAATTGCTTTTCTAAATGGCTGCATCAAATCAAATTAAATCAATTGAAAAAGTCACATCAAAACAACCCTACTCTTAAGTCAAAAGTCGTTTCTTGAAACAGTTGCTTTGATTGATGGAACTCCTCCTTAAACTCTAAAAAACGGAAATTGTGAAACATTTGCGTGAAAATGTGATTTTTTTGCAGAAAACCCTATAGGGAAAATTTCAAGTTACATATGGCACTTTTTTCTCAGAACTAAAACGATGTCTCAATGGTCGTATATGGCCGTATTTAGAATGAGTTTATTTTCAATTGCTCGAGCAGCTGAAAAACAGCTGAAAATGCGATGTCAGCATTATATACTCATTATTCATACCCTATAGCAGATAAAATATCATGTACATTATAGTAGTAAAAAATTGGATGAAAGCAAGAGTTTCTCGAGGTCTCGAAAGAAAATGTTGTTAAATTTTTGGAATGTCAATATAATTTTAGTCGATTGGAGCAGTAGCGTAGACAGGATCAGGTTGAGGGAGGGGTCAACAACGTGCTTGTTCGCCCGAAAATTTTTCGAAGTTTGGGATCAAGTGCAGTTGGGGGTGGGAATAGTGGACCTATTTTGTGGATTAGAGCTCCTCCGTGGAAGCGTCCGTGAAGTCAGCAGACACTTTAGAAGTACAAATTCTGAAATATTCTTTTTCTGATAGCTCTGAATTTGTACTATTTTGTACTATTAAATTTGTACTATTTTGTACTATTACTATCACATTTTGTACTAATTTGTACTACGAGTACACATTCATGAAAAAGTCTGCTAATTTCACGCTTTGAGCCATGCACAGACAGGAGTAATGCACTATTAAATTAGTCAAACATTGTTAAATTCATGCGTCTTTCCATTTCTTTACAAAACTGCATAATTAAATAAATTATATTGAAATCAGTATACATATATGTGTTACATACATATACATATACATACATTTATACATATACATGTATAAATGTAAATCATTCGATTTTGACAATTTTTATGTCTGCTGTGTAGGTACTGGCTCATCTAACCAATTTTTCAGATGATTTTTTTAAAGCCAAACAACTCCGAAAAATCTTTCCAATTTTGCGTGTGACTTCGATACATTTTCGTCATACTAAAATATCCACAGCTAGTTTTTTATTTGAAAAATAAATATAAAGCTTGACGATTGTGGTAAAACGAAGATCTATTAATATAAAACAATATGAAATCCTGTAATGTGTGCGATTGGCTCAAATCGTGAAGTTGGCAGACACGGGCCCGTATTCACATACTAAGGCCCGTATTCACATACTAAGAGTTATTCACATACTAACGCTAAGCGTTTGCTAAGTGTTAGCGCTTAATTTGTACTAAACTGTTATTCACAAAATAAACGCTTAAAAATTAGTGTTATACTAAACTTAGCGTTTAGCAACTTTTGTGCTTAGTTTTGGCTTTGGCTTGAAGTGCGCTCCCTGCTTGATGTGGATCCGGAATTCGTTATTTATCCGCGTTTCCATTTGGTATTTATAAATCCGATTATAGATTTATTTAAATTACTATTTCTTATTAATAATATATATTTTTCTCGAACTATAAATTTGTAAAAAATGTTTTCAGCAGGTGGATTCCTGAGAAATGCAAAATCAGCTCTACATGTTTCAGGGGGCATATCGTGAAAAATATAAATTTTCAAATAGAAGTTCTTGAAGAAAAATTACTTCGATTAAGATGCTCTACTCAAAAATGTAAAAAAACGAATTTGGACAACAAAGTGCATTTTTTATTTTTGGCGATTAAACGAGCAAAATGGATCGAATTGGTCGGAAAATGTCACTAATATATCCTAAATTGCATGCCCTTTCTTCCCATGGCGGCCAAAAACCTCCCCCACTCTCCCTATCCCTACCCCACACCATCCCCTAACTAAGCGCTTAGCGCTTAGGGAGCTCCCGAGGTCCCTAAACTTAAGCGCTTAATTCTAAGCCAAACACTAAATTTTAAGTATGTGAATACAAAATTGAAACGCTACGCTAAGTTAAGCGTTAGTGTTTGCTAAGCGCTTAAATAAACACTAAGTATGTGAATAACACTTAGCGCTTATAAGCGCTAACACTTAGTGTAAACACTAACTTTAAGCGTTACACTTAGTATGTGAATACGGGCCTAAGTGTAACGCTTAAACTTAGTGTTTACACTTAGTGTTAGCGCTTATAAGCGCTAAGTGTTATTCACATACTTAGTGTTTATTTAAGCGCTTAGCAAACACTAACGCTTAACTTAGCGTATCAATTTTGTATTCACATACTTAAAATTTAGTGTTTGGCTTAGAATTAAGCGCTTAAGTTTAGGGACCTCGGGAGCTCCCTAAGCGCTAAGCGCTTAGTTAGGGGATGGTGTGGAAAAAGGGATAGGGAGAGTGGGGGAGGTTTTTGGCCGCCATGGGAAGAAAGGGCATGCAATTTAGGATATATTAGTGACATTTTCCGACCAATTCGATCCATTTTGCTCGTTTAATCGCCAAAAATAAAAAATGCACTTTGTTGTCCAAATTCGTTTTTTTACATTTTTGAGTAGAGCATCTTAATCGAAGTAATTTTTCTTCAAGAACTTCTATTTGAAAATTTATATTTTTCACGATATGCCCCCTGAAACATGTAGAGCTGATTTTGCATTTTTCAGGAATCCACCTGCTGAAAACATTTTTTACAAATGTATAGTTCGAGAAAAATATATTGTTAATAAGAAATAGTAATTTAAATAAATCTACAATTGGATTTATAAATACCAAATGGATATGCCGAATTGCCGATAAATAACGAATTCCGGATCCACATCAAGCAGGGAGCGCACTCCAAGCCAAAGCCAAAACTAAGCACAAAAGTTGCTAAACGCTAAGTTTAGTATAACATTAATTTTTAAGCGTTTATTTTGTGAATAACAGTTTAGTACAAATTAAGCGCTAACACTTAGCAAACGCTTAGCGTTAGTATGTGAATAACTCTTAGTATGTGAATTCGGGCCACGTTTTCCGCTAATTTGTACTCCTCGTACAAGTTAGTACAAAATGTGGTACTTGCGGTAATTTTTAAGCTATCAGAAAAAGCATAGTTCAGAATTTGTACTCACAAAGTGTCGCCAATTAACTTCTGTCAAGGGAAGCATGTTTCGTACTAGAACCGCTATCCATAGGCCGGGTTACAAAGGAAAAAATATTAGTGCAAAAAATGTACAAAAAAGTACAAAAAGTCACAAAAAAAGTACAAAAAATTTTGTACTTTTTTTGTGCTATTTTTGTACTTTTTTTGTACTTTGGCGTAGCAAGTTTGTACTTTTTTGTACTTTTTTTTGTACATTTTTTGTACTTTTTTTGTACTGTATAGTGCAAGTTTGTACTTTTTTTGTACTATTTTTGTACTTTTTTGTACTTTCCATTCAAATGTTTTGTACTATTTTTGTACTTTTTTTTGTACTATTTTTGTACTTTTTTTTGTACTTTTATTTTTTTGTTTCAGGGCAAGAATTTCTGTAAAAAATTGATAGTTAATTCGTTAAATAGGCCTTGAAAGTGTAAAAAAGACGTTAAAATTTTCAGCAATTTTTGTACCTTTTTTGTACTATTCTTGTACTTTTTTTGTACATTTTTTGTACTTTATTTGTACATATTTTGTCCTTTTGTTTTTACGATCTGGCATCATTCTGAATTTCCCACAAGGATATTGGAAGATACACAAAGGCTCTGTTGGAATATTTTTAAGCAAAATTTTACACGAGGGGCAAACCACATTCATACGCTCACAGCTATTAGAGATGCACCGAAAAGGAAACTTCAGTGATTACTGAATATACGATGAAACATTACCAAAACAGGTTTCGTAAGGAGGGGTCGGGGTGCTGGTATATATATTTGGTGCGGAGACCCCCCATTTTGGTCGCCCCCCCCCCGCAACCCGAAATATTTTCGCCTAAAAATAATGTTTTATCGTAAAGTTGGTGCGCCCCCTCTTGGTTGCTGCCTCTCCATCTATGGAGCGGCTGCCCCCACCCCTCGCGCCCAACCTTCCCCCCGTAAGATTTCGCCTAAAAATATGCAGTGAGTATGTGCCAAAACGGCAGAAAACAACGTTTTGCGGTCAAATAAACGATAACCCAGCTTTTGTAGCAACAATGGGTGAAGATAGCAAAAAATTGTTGTCAAACAAAATGATAATTTTCCCCGCAATAGGGTTTTTTTCGGCACAAACAGTATGATGGACAGCACTGGTAAACCAGGGATAAACCACAACGTTTTTCACAGTTTTTGAGCTTTAAAAGTCTAGAGGAAAGGTAACTCTCTTGAAAGTTGCAAACGTTGGTTTTGATTGCGTTGGTCAAAAGTGTTTTCGTAAAAATTTATCATGAGTCAAAAAATTTGGAAAATTTTGTCACTTTGGAATTTTTAAACATTCCGTTTTGAAATTATATAAAAAATACTTGTTTCCCCGAAAAACAGCATAAGGCTTTTTCTGCACCTCTATAACGTCATAACGCACTCAAAAATATTCAAAAAGACAAAATATTTATGTACAAATAAAACATAAAAATGGGGTATCCCAAAAATGTTTATTTTTTGACAAACAACAAACCAACCATACTTGGAAAAAATACTACTAAAAAAACCATACTGGAAATGCTATTTTTATTTTTTAACATACACACAACAAACAACATCAAAAATATGATAGTTTAGAAAACTAAATAATTTAAAGCCGTTCGCCGCGCTGAAACCACTTAGCAGTGACCAGTGTCATCACCGATGGACTGTGGGCTATAATAAGCTACATTGGTGCGGGAAAAAAAACCCTATTTTCAACTTTTCGGGTCGTCCTGTGCTCCACATAAATCGGATCCATTAATGCTCGTGGCTGTTATAACGGCCATCTTTCGCCTAACTGTTGCACTAATAAAATGGATTGTAACCACTCACGTTTCTGAGTAATGAGTCTCGAAACCTCCGGGAAAAAAAACCCTATGCGGGAAAAAAAACCCTAATGCGGGGAAAAAAAACCTATCACTTTTTCTGGTTGTTCTATTAGCAGGGAATATAAACACAATTTCATCGTGTTCTACAACTCTTAGGCTGCAGTATGGACTAAAAAAACCGTTTCTGCGACATCCATGTGACTCACAATGATTCTTCAAAAATCGACCCGTTTTGGCAGAAATGACTTCTGCCCAAATAGGCATTTTTTCCGTATTTAAAAGCATTAAAAACAGATTTTTGCGCTTATTACGTGAGAAACAGCGGACAAACACCGCCCGCGTCTATCATTCTTGGATTTAATTGGTACGCAGCAGCTAAAACCTAAATATTGCAAAAAATGCCAAATTTTGGTGAAACATCATCAAAACAGGTTTCGTAAGGGGTGTCGGGGTATGGCCCAAGCCCCAAAATGACAAAAAACGATGTTTTGCGGCCGAATAAACGGTTTTAATGAACTCTACGCATGTTGTTAGCCCAGATGAACTAACTTTAGTAGCAACAATGGGTGAGTTTAGCAAAAAAATGCCGCCAAACAAAATAGGGTTTTTTTCCCCGCAATAGGGTTTTTTTTTCCCGCACAAACTTTGACCAGTCACTGGTCAACCACAGCGTTTTTCACGGTTTTCGAGCTTCAGAAGTATAGAGGAAAGGTAACTCTCTTGAAAAATGCAAACGGCGTTGGTCAAAAGTGTTTTTGTGAAAAATTATGACAAGTCAAAAATTTGGAAAATTTTGTCACTTTGGAATTTTTCAACATGCAAAATTTTGAAATTTTATAAAAAACGCTACAGGCCTCAAAACTGCACAGAAATTGGTGTGGTAAGTCAGTTTGGGATGCGCTTTCCACCTGCATACTCAAAAAGGTCCTATGTCGTGAGGTTCGGCCAGGAAGCACTAGGGTTTTTTTCCCCGCAAAACGCGTAGGGTTTTTTTCCCCGCACCACTATATGGCTACATACATATTATATAAACATAGCGCACGCTCAAAAAACGGATCAAGTGCAGTTGGGGGGGGGGATAATGGACCTATTTTTTTGAGTAGAGCACCTTGAGGGAAGCATTTTTTGTAACAGAACCCCTATCCGCAAATTTGGATTTTCTGAGCTATGACCCCTTGAAAATTGCATTTTCAGTGTTTTTGGAATTTTTTCTGAAAATTTCGATTTTTTATTGCCTAAGCCTGAACCTAAGCCTAAGCTTGATACTAAGCCTAAAGGCCGCAGCGTTTTAAACGCCAGACTGCAATTCGGCCTGCGGTTTCAGTGCGTTTTGGTGCTGCGGACCAGTGGCGTATCTAGGATTTCGCAAAGGGGGCTGCGACCGGGGCGGGGGTGCGGAGCAACAGTGAGCCACCGCCGAGCAAAGGGGTCTGGCGATTGCGGCAACCCTCGGACCTTGTTTGAGTTTGTAATCGATAAACTACAATAGTGGATCTGCTGTAAGCATTTAACATTGCGGGTGTCTGGGGGCGGCAGCCCCCAGAAGTTGGAGCTCTTTTGATGTTTTAACCATCGAAATTGCATTGAAAACTGCACTTTTGACATGAAATTAAAAAAATTAGTGGATCTACAGCAAGCATTTAACAATGCGGGGGTCTGGGGGCGGCAGCCCCCTGAAGTTGGAGCTTTTCGAGTTTTTAACCGTCGAAATTGCATTGACAAGTGCACTTTTGACATGAAATAAACAAAAATATTTATAAATTATTAAACATCAACAGAACGGAAAAAATTTAGAGATTTTTTAAATTTTGAAGGTAGAATTTGTCAATTGTGGAGGTATCAGAAACACTTTTGTCAGCTTTTGAATTTTCGGAAAGGGGGGGCTGCGACCCTCTAAGGGGGGGGGGCTCAAACCTTTATTACATTTTGCATGAATAATTAAAATCAAACGTTTGCAAAATGTTCATATAGCATGTATTTATGTACGCGTAGTATTTTAACATTCTGCATCTTCAAAACCTGAGAAAACATTCCCTAACTTATGCTTGACAACTATTCGGTATTCGGTTTTCGACCGAAAAAGAAAAACCGAATATTCGGTATTCGGTGAAATTTTTTTCGGTCCCATCCCTAGTTTTTTGTCGTTTTGGCCCATACCCCGACACCCCTTACGAAACCTGTTTTGGTGATGTTTCACCAAAATTTGGCATTTTTTTGCATTATTTAGGAATAGGATTTAGCTGCTGTGTATATATAGTGGTGCGGGGAAAAACCCTATTTTCAACTTTTCTGGTCCTCCTGCTCTCCACATAAATGGGATGCATTAATGCTCGCGGCTGTTATAACGGCCATCTTTCGCCTAACTGTTGCACTAATAAAATGGATTCTAACTACTCACGTTTCTGAGTAATAAGCCTCGAAACCTCCGGAAAAAAAACCCTATGCGGGGAAAAAACCCTAATGCGGGGAAAAAAACCCTACCACTTTTTTCGGCTGTTCTATTAGCAGTGAGTATCAACTCACTTTTTTTCCCCGCAAAACGCGTAGGGTTTTTCCCCGCACCACTATACCACTTAAATCCAAGAATGATAGAAGCGGGCGGTGTTTGTCCACCGTTTCTAACGTAATAAGCGCAAAAATCTGTTTTTAGTGCTTTTAAATACGAAACTAATGCATATTTGGGCAGAAGTCATTTTTGCCAAATAGGGTCGATTTTTGAAGATTCATTGTGAGTCACATGTGTATCGGAGAAACGGGTTTTTTAGTCCATACTGCAGCCTAAGAGATGTAGAACACGATGAAAATACTCACTGCTAATAGAACAACCAGAAAAAGTGTTAGGTTTTATCCCCGCATTAGGGTTTTTTCCCGGAGGTTTCAAAACTCATTACTCAGAAACGTGAGTCGTTAGAATCCATTTCATTAGTGCAACAGTTAGGCGAAAGATGGCCGTTATAACAGCCGCGAGCATTAATGGATCCGATTTATGTGGAGTACAGGACGACCCGAAAAGTTGAAAATAGGGTTTTTTCCCGCACCACTAATATACTAAAGGGTTTGTGATGTTGTTTTTAGTTTCTGTGCGTAAGCATGGGCGATTGGCGTCTGGAAGTTTTCAAAATGGCTGTGTATATTTCCTTTCCTGTTGGCTTCTTTTGGCTTTTCAATCAGCCCATGTTTTATGAATATTCGGTATGCTTTTGGGATTTTATTGACAATAAATGTTTCTGTGAAACATTGTTGTCGGGAATTTCTGTGTTTGTTTTAGGTGTGTGCTGCATGTCCAAAGTTAATTGCTTTTCCTCCTAGTTTCTCAACTTTTGATTTTGTAGTGATTTTCCAGTAAGTTCAATTACATGTATCCATATGTAAACAATATATATGTTTCTATGCATTTTTTACTTTGGGTGATGTATGTATATGTTAAAATTTTGCCTGGATCTGCATTCACTGATTTGTAAACACTGGTGTAAATATGTGAGGGTGATTGGGAGACAAACCAACCCTACTTGACCTTTTTGAAACAAGCTTCTCACCTTGCTAATAATTTTTAACCCGACACTCAAAGTTTGCCCTTGATGGCAGTAAAATGCCTTAAAATCAGCAAACAACCGAAAGCTAAAGAAAAAGATATGAATTTTTCAATCAATTCACCGTTTCACGAAAAATTGGATTTTTCAAAATTTCAAAAAAGTCTAAATGTCAGGCAAAGTGTACAGACAGAGATTGAACGGGAGCGTGAAAAGTGTCTAAAACGGTCGTAGAAAGCATTACAAATATTTCTATTTGCAGGGGTCTGGGAGCGGCAGCCCCCAGAAAAAATTTGGGGAAATTTGTAATTTTTAGCCAAATTTGGTCAATGGTCAAGTGTAGACTTACCCGAAAATTTCTTTTGCCGGTTCATAAAAACCAAAGGGGGGACCCTTGTGTGTAAAAAAAATCACTGGGAAAAAATATCGGGGGGGGGGGGAAATTCACCCCATCCCCCCTGGGTACGTTCTTGATTTATAATGTGTTTAAAATTTTACTATGATCGAAATGCATTTGCGTTTATTTCTATTTTATTTTTATTTATTATTTTTATTCTATCTATTTTTATTCATTTCAGAAAAACAAAGCAGCGAGCGAAGAGCAGGCTCGGCGCAGCGAGGAGACCAATAGAGTGCTACAGCCACTGTTGGAGGCTCAGCAACGAGCACGGCAATATCGGCTAGAGAAAAAGCTAGAGGCTATGCAGAAAGAGTTGGATCAGCTGGAAGCAGAGCAGCAGCTGAAACATTAGTAGGTTTGAAACTTTTTATGGTTTGCTGAGATCTCTTTATCAGCAGAACTGGGATGGGTTTTTTCCCAGAAGAATGGGGCGAATTTTTTCCTCAGTGCGTATACCAGTGCAAAATTTTCACAGGGTCTCCAGCATACATGTAGTTGGGTGGGGGGGATGGGGGGGGAAGACCCCCCCAAAATTCG
>JASANF010003042.1:0-11207 GCA_030248245.1 Trissonchulus sp. WLG1_4 | reverse complement strand
AATATACCTATTTTATTGATGTCATTAAATTGTAATGATTTTAGATCAGCCCCATCCGCCACTGTCGATCTGTCGTCCTGATGTTTCACAATATTCTCAGTCCCTGGTTCCAGTGCTATCAGTTGTCGGCCCAATACATACAGGAGCACAGACTGAATATGTGCGGCGGAATTGATGGTATGCTTCCTTATTGATTATTGTTGAAAAAATGAGTATTTTAGGGCAGATTTTTTGGTCTATGTACAAGCTAGACTATAAGTTTGCGTAATATGCAGATATAATGCAGTATTTTATGGAATAGTGATAAAGCAGTTTTTGAAATGTGAACTCTGAACGGTTGGACTTGTCAAACGGCGGGCGAGGGTTTTAAAGAAAAAAAAACTTTTTTCAGTTTCAGCAGTTCATAATATAAGTCCATTTTACACGAGGGCACCGGCACAAAGTTTTGCATGGCACATTGTATGCATTTTCACATGCGATGTAACATGAAGGTTGTTCAAATAACAAATATATGCCCTGTCGAAAGCCCTGAAATTACACGTACAATTTTTAGAGCTTAGACTTGTTGCATGCGATTTGCCATAAATGTGAAACGGGATTTCCTTTTTGAACTTTTTCGAATTTGTTTTTTCAGTGGGATTATCATCATGTTTTTTTCAGAGACCCAGCTGGTGATGCAAATTCTGGAAGCCGGAAAAGAGCTCGTTGGCAGCAGAAAGGACATTTTTTCAAGACGTACGTATAGCAGCAGGATTAAGACTGGTTTACTTGAGTCTCATTGAGAGTAACTCGCTTGCTGGTGAAATTCTGAAAAAGGGTGCAGAGCGTTAGAATGTGCAATTTGCTAAAAAATGCAATATTGGTCCACTAAGAGTACAGTATTATTGTGACGAGTTTGACGCTGGTTGAGCATTTCTGGTTTTATGGCCTGCTTGTAGAGCTGTTTGTATGTGTACTGTAGCTCTTAAATTACGTACCTTTTTCAATAGTACATGACATTTTATTAATGAACAATAATTCGAGTTTGACTAGGAAAACATAAAGCATAATGACCGTTTTATACTTTAATGCTGGTAGCTGGTACAGCCGGTACAAGACATGGTGCAGCTGCTGGAGTGTTTTTGTTAATTTTGCGCTACGAAGAGACATACATGGCTGCAAGTATTAATCGATCCTAACTCCACTATCAAAAAGCAGAATTTTTTATGGGCAGAAAATTCAACCGATCTATGTAAAAAATTATGCCTTAATGCAAAGTCAATGGCTGGGATTCACAAAGGGCGTTCAAGTTTAGACTCGGTCTAAAACGTTCGTTTCAAATGAAATAGAACATCGTAATAAAACATTCTATGTGTATCTGTACTCTTGGTATTACATACGATCACGTGTTCGACGTAGACCGAGTCTGAGTTGAACGCGCTTTGTGAATCCCACCCAGTTCAGTATATAGTTTGACGCTGATTATTGTTTTTTCTTTGTTGAAAATGTGATGATCGTGTATCATTTTAGCTGACTGTGTGAACATTGAGAGCATCCGAAATCTCATCTCGCTTTTGTGCAAGCGACGAATTCTGCTGAGACAGCGCGTGTCGGACTCCAACAACAATAATCTCAGTCTGAACGAAGACTTGCTGGACAGTAGTCCTGAGGATTGCTCCAGTTCCCTGCTGCAGATGTTCCTGCAAGGACTCTCCTTATTCTGTACCGATGGCTGTTTATGAGCAACACCAGTTGTGGCATAGTGGAAAGATGTTAATCCAGAAGCCTGTTTTAGCACTAGAGCTTTAGATTTTGCTGTTGTAAAAGCACTAATTGAATGACTATGAACTAAGCTGGTGATTAAGGGGGAGTTATGGTTTATTCATGAATATTTAATTATTAACTGGATTTGGCCGTACGCTCATTCAGTGGGTAGAAATGGGTCAGGTCAGTCGGGTAGACTCCCTAAATTGGGTACCAGGGAAGCGAAGGTTTCCGTTTCTGGGCAAAAGAGAAGGAGGCTTCGCTTCTGGCGTTGTGACTTGTGGTTTGGAGAATAAAGAATCAATACACTCGGCGGGTTAGGACTGGGCATTGATTCTAAAATCCAAGAACAAGGAGGCGTTCATGTACACTGGGGGCAGTGCGGGGGCTCACTCTTGGGGGGGGGGGCGTGTCTCATGTTATTAGAATTTTGAGCAGCGGGGGCTGTCCCGTGGTTTGAGGCACTTGAATTGTGAAAACGCGAAAGCTTCTATCTCTGAATTCTTGTACTCTTGAGTATGACGTGACACTGTTCCCAAATGTAGATATTTTTTGTAATTTTTCGGCCTTCTGCTTCATGTTGATACAACCGGCACACCTTATGCTTACTTTCACGCTAGAGCTTTACGTTGACTGAAAAAATGGCTCAACTTCTTGTGCCCTACATTTTGGAGTATTTCAGTAGTTTATCACGAGCGAATTTCTAGTTTCAAGGCAGGTTTATTCTCCTTCTTCGACGAGGGGGGAGGCTTGTCCCGATAAAGTAGTCTGATAGAGCCCCCTTGCTTCTTAAATTCCGTGGCATGGGTGGTGCTCCCCGGCAAAAAAGGTCCATATTATGTGCAAGCAGGGTGATTTTATTGCAGCTTGCAAAAATCTTTGTTATCAAAAAATGATAAAACTCAGCTTGCGAAATTTTTTTTAGCTATGAAAAGATGATAAAATTGACAATCACTTTGGATAATTTTTGCCAGCTCTCCCCTCCCCTGGGACCGCCCCTGCCACGAACTTATTGAAGTATGAGGGCTTGTGAAAACACTTTTACAACTTACGTCGATGTTGTCATTATTCACTGTTAGCCAATGAAATGAGAACAACTAAACACTGTGTACGGTGAGCAGTGTTATAGTAGAATATATATTCCTAGTTTTTTGTGAAAGCCCTGTTCGTACTCGTCCTTATCCATGTTCCCACCAATTTGTCCTTTACCTTTTGCTGAATACAGGTTCAAAATTGCAAGTCCAGCCTTTGGCTGTGTATTGATACGTCACCAGAAACGGAGATTGTGACCAGGGGCAGCTTTGTGGGAGGACTGTCGCTCTTAGCCGGTCGGTCACCGGCTTGCTTCACTCGGATACCTAAGGTATCCTTCCGAAGTATGAGCTGATTCTGTGTATTGTCACGCCGACCGCAATTTTTATTCTGATGTAACAGTATGCGGGAAGGGATTGCGCATTTTCAAAAAAAACTACAATATGGTCAATGGAGCTCGTTTTTCGCACGATCAACTTTGGGTCCGGTCCAGTTAGTGTTCAAAAACTTAGACGAAAAGATTGTGTCAAAGTTGCACATTAGCCGATTGAAAATTGACCTTGTCCCTGTCGCTATGTTATCAAGGACAAGTATGAACCGGGTTTCTTAAGGCATAAAACCATGTTCATTTTAGATAGTTAGCCATTCAAATAATTCTATGTGTTGCTGTATGTCTATCCCTGTTATTAATGTGAAATAAAACATTTAGTCCACTATATTAACGGTAATAGTATCCGTCCGGTCTGTTATTTATTAGTAAAGTTTGTTTTTGTAAGACGTGTGTGTAATTTTGCATTTGTTGATGCTTGAAGAGTTAAGAGTGTGAATAAGGGCAATAACAGCAAGGCTAGTCTGTGTTTAGTTGTTGGTTGAAGCATGGTAGGAAAGTATTTGCTAAGGGTGGGCGCGCTAACGATTTTTCATTACCGCAACCAACAACAAATTTATGCAAAATTTATTGAATTTTGATCCATGGTTATAGCAGCATTGCAGTCTTGACCAAAATAGTAATTTTCAGTGCAACATTCAGTAGAATTGGCAACCGTTGGCAGAAATCTCTTCAAAAGATGTTTAGCCTGTTGCTCACATTTTTTTCAACTTCCATGACGGTTTCTCGGTATTTTTGCAAAACTGTAAATTTTAGGTCTAATGAAGTTAAATATTAACAGGTATGTTTAAAAAATGATTTCCCTATTTTTTGAAAAAAAAGAGAACGAAAGAAAGGTGTAGCTAGAGGATGGAGCCTGGGACTGTAGTGTGGGCTTGGAGATGCTAAACACTTACCACAACCTCCAAGTCTTGTAGCCACAATTATTATTCTTATTAAGCCGTTGACCCTTCTTTTAAACAACGCAGGGGCAGGGATTAAGCGACAAAACTTGATCGGCACCTTGCTCACGTGGCCAACCCGATACTATATTTAAACGTAGGCCTCTAAGTCTACCCCAGTCAACCCACACCCGGTTTCCTTGTTTACCCGCAATGATAGGGTTTGCCAACCCTCACCGGAAGACAGGAATTTCTACCGAGTGGACCCACATCAATATATAACCATGGAGGATTGCATTTGCACAGTCTTACACACACCTATTACCCGACTCTTTTATCCGATCCAAGTAGTATAGTAGCAAGCAGTACGACCCGGTTTGGGAGGGGGCGCGTCAGGGATTTCAGGATTTGCCGTCAGAAATTTCAGAAATGCAGTCTTGTAAGTGTTTGCGTCTTCCAGTCTGGCTCACACACAGTCCAAGAGTAACGTAAAGAAGAAGTAAGAGTAACTTACCAGTAACGAATTCGAAATTTTTTTCAGTAATGTACTGTATATGTATATAACACAGAATCATCACTACAGTACGTAAAAATAAAAAAAAACAACAAAGATAAATGTTTAAAACATATTTTTGTTAACTGTGCGTTGGATAGTTCATTGATTTTATTTTGAAGTGATAATCAGCCTCAGGCCCGGTATTAATGCTTTAAATTGGTGCTGTAACCGCGGTAACAGGGAAGTTGCGGTAACCGCACTTACCACGCGTTAGACAGACCCATTACCGCATACTGCAAAATTGCGGTTACCGGAGCGGTAACCGCGGTCGACGACTTGCTTCGACTTAACACTCTAGAGCTGAATGATGATCCTCCGCTGTAGCCTTCCCCCGCACAATTCGTCGCATTGTATTCGGTCCGCTGGAAGGTCCATAATGTGGTGAAGTTGGTGAAGTCCGATGTTGGTGAAGTTGTTTCGCCAGTTGACTGTGGCATATCCGTGCCTCAGGTGATCAAGGTCTTTGATTATGAGAATGTACCATGTGCACCGCGCGGCGTTGCGCACACATCGGTAGGGCGGCGGTTTCGGGTTGCGCCAGACAGAGGTGCCGAGGGTCCAGTCTTGCAACATTTTTGCACCGATAACCGCGGCAACCACAGTACCTAGTATTCAACCACCATTCCTAGTATTTTCCAAATTATGCGGCTGAGGTCGAGGTTACCTACATATTCTCTATGTGTTACAGGTGTGTTACAGGAAGCAGTAGGCGTATAGAAAAAAAGTAGCAAAGTTCAGTCCGCTTTGGTGTGGGTATAACATTCTCTCTATGTGCATGTCTAGAAAGACATTTTTTGTCATTTTGGACTTTTAGAACATGTGAAATTTCGAAACCTAAAGTCGGTTACCATTAACAGCCCAAGAACTTGAAAAATTTGGCGTAGTGGTACAGTTTGGACGTTTCTAAGGGCGTGTCGAGGGGAAAGTCACCAAGTGAAAGCGAGTCTCATATAGTTTATGAAACGTTTTAACACCATTCTAGGTGATAAATTATTTGTTTTATTCATTTTGCAGTGTAAGAAACTAGGTGGACAAAAGTCACACTGTTTTTAAACTCTATTAACTGCACTATTCCTTACAAGCATGGGCGCCAGCTGAAAACGCCAAGAATATATATATATTGGTCTACTGGGCCACAAAGTGCATAGCAGGGGTCTACGGCAGCAGTGCCCAAAGATGAACTTCTAGATTTTTCAATTGTTAGGCCGAATTTGGTGTGGCGACTGGCAACGTACTAGACATTTTTTCCGCCGGGAAATTAAAACCAAAGGGGAAACCGTCACAGACAGTGTATGATATGATAATATATACATATACTGTATTAGATAAGTAAATGCAGCATATTAATGTATGTATATAGTATATACTCATGTCCATAATATGGACTCCATACGCATGCACAGGCTTTGATGAAAAATAATAACTAGGACCAGTAAGCGACAAAGTTGCAGAGCCTGGGAGCGGTCGCCCCCGGGAAAATAGCGGAGTTTTTTTAAAAAAACCTCCAAAGCAGGAAGAAAAATATTATTTTTGCTTTAAAGCAGCATGTGGACGTGGACCATACATACAAAAAAATTTTATGTCGTCGATCCAAAAAAAGGGGGGGGGTCGCGACCCCCTCGACCCGTCCCCCCCGGCTACATTACGCTGCAAGTATATACAAAAGGTTCTTTCAAAATAATACATGTTCTAATTTCAGAACATGGCTGGCGTTGTAGCAACTGCGGAAGGTGACGGCGGTGAGGCCAAACCATTTCGGGAAAAGCAGGATTTGGACGACATGGTGTTCGTGGTGGAGGGGCAGGAGCTGCACTTCAACAAAACCGCTCTGGCTCTGAATAGCCCCGTTTTCAAGGCCATGTTCTTTGGCGCCAACGAAAGCACAGAAAAGCAGACCGGTCGAGTGGAAATTGTGGATTTCACAGTGGACGAAATGGAAGCTGTTCTGCTGCAGTTGTTACCCAAACCACCGCCCATGCAAGGTGTTGTACATATCGGTGCTTGCTTGTGTAGTGTATACTGTGCTGACTGCTGACAGTATTTTTTATGGGAGCATCCAGTCTTGCCTATATACTCATTACTAGTGACAAATACTCTTTATCGAAATTTAAACACAAAACGTAGCCTATACCAGCGCTATTTTTGAAAAAAGTATTTACTAATTTTGGCAGAATTCCTCAAAATTTATAACAAAAACCATGCTAACGTGTTGGGTTTTTGGCCCCAAAAATCATTTTTAATTTTTTTAGAACATTGTTGAACCATTTTTGTTGAACTCAGCAGTTCAGCACATTAACAGATTTTGAGTATTGAGAAAAAGGTATGAAAACAGGTTTACGCATGTTTAACTTGGCTTCTTTGTTGCCATACCTCTGTCTCGCTGAGGGCAAAGAGCACATACAGGAAGCACGGAGTGAGCGCGACGGTTACGGCGACGACAGTTTTTTTTGTATTTTAGATCTGAGTGTTGTTCCATTGCTGAAGTTTCACCGCAAGTACCAAATGCTGGGGTTGCACCGCCAGCTGGCTCATTTCTTACAAACCAATTGGGCCTGCTCACCTGAAAAGTGTCTCAGTGCTATTCTCGTTGCCAGTGCGCTGGGTGACATGCCGGAGGTGCGACAGAAGGCTTTGGACACATGTCAGTTAAATCTTAATGGCCAGAAACTTGATGAACGGAAAGATGACGTGCTTGAAACCGTCGAAGCAAGACTGGCGCATTTGAAAATGTGCGATGCTGTGGATCGCTGTTGTGTTGACACGTCAGAAAGTTTGGTCCAAAGTTTAAGGCCACACTTTTATTATAATAGATGCCCAGGATGTAGGAAAAATATCGCACGCTGTAGCCATTAGAGTTCCTTCGCGGGCCGGTGACGGGCCGCGGGCCGGGCCCGGTCCGGGCCGGACCGACCCAGCCCGGCCCGGTTTTTTGAGGGGTCGGCCCGGCCCAGCCCGGCCCGCCAAAATTTTCGGCCCGCGGCCCGCCACCGGCCCGGCGGGCCGGTGGTGGGCCGGGCCGCGGGCCGACCGGTAATAAAATTGGAAATTTCACGAAATTGCACAAAAAACGGTCAAAAAAGGCTAAAAATTGTATAAATAGTCTAACACTATCTAACAAAATGGCTTTTCCCTATGGCCTTTTGAATTCTGCAACTGCGACAAGTGCTCTAAACCACACATGTGCAGCTAAGAAAATCTGGGGGGGGAGCCGTCGACCGGGGGGGGGGGTGCGGAGCAACTTGTCCGGAGAATTTTGCTTCGTGAGCCACCCATTTTGCTCCCCGGCCGCTCAGTTTACCTTCGTGAAGTACTTTCAAAAAATTCTGGGGGGGGAGCGGACCCTGTCTGGGGGGGGAGCGGGGTCCGGTTGGGGGGGGGCAATCCCCCCCCCCCCCCCCCCACGCCCATGTATGCTCTAAACCCTGATTTCATACTCTAAATATAAATGTGTATCTTTCTGTATTGCTTTGGTGCTAAACGTATTTTTTTACATCTGTTAATGATTCAAGCGGGCACTGTTTTGTATGCATGTAACGGGATCGAAATTTGGGTTGGGGCCCCTCCGGCCAAAATGGGGACCCCCCTCCCTGATTGACGACCGAAAATGCCCTAAATTTGCAAAATGTTGTAAAATTATCGAAATAAAGCGCCAATTTTATCCAATTTTGCCCAAATTTTCGGGACCCTCCCCCGGATTCTCGATGTGTTTGGAGGTTCCCCCCATCCCTATTATACATGTATGCAGTGTTCTATAACGACTGTTTTACGAATTACTCAACTGAACGTGTTGGTCAATCACTCAACTACTGTGTTGCTATTTGTTTTTGAAACGTAGCCCAAGCTGAAGCGAACCATTCATACTCTAGCTAGAAGAACCCGAACAGGATATACTCTGATTATACACTTACTGTATTTAAACCTAGAATTACAAAAATAGCAAAAATATATGAAAAATGTATATAAAGCAATTGAACCAACAACGGTTAATACATACAATGAATTCTTTTAATATTTAACTTCGAACAAAGTGTTTAGAAGGACCGATTAATTTTCAAAGTAACCCTTTGCTATTCCGTTTTCTCGCTTTGCTTTCGATGTCTTCGAAAAGCACGTGTCGTATGGTGTGGTGAACGTTTGTCTAAAAACGTTATATTTTTCTGTGATTTTTTGTCTTTGTGTTTAATTTTGTGCCGTCTGATTTGATGCTTGTTGCTTGATTATATACTTTTACGTTCACACGGGTGTCTACAGAGTTCTGGCGGCAGTCTGGCCTGACTCGGTCTGAGAAATGTGTACACAAAAACATTGAAATAACTGTATTGCCATTATTTTGTGAACACTGGTCGAACCCGACTCCAAAGTTAAAGACAGGCCTTGCAGTTTGCATGCCGCGAGTTGCAAATATATGCGCTGTGTTAAAATTTTTTCTAATTGTATTGAAAAGAAATTTATTTTTTGAATAGAATGTTTGTCTTACTTAATAATTACGAAATGAAAAGTATTGCAAAACTATTCTGTCAATATTGTTTAGCTAAGCTTTTTTTACGATTTTTAGGAATTTTGTTCATCTTACAGTATTGGGCCATCGGTGGCAGATTTGGTTGCGCAGAGCACAGTTTTCGAATAAACGATGGGCTTGTTCCTGTTGGTCAAATTTCAGCTCTGGGTTGTTTCCGTTGTTTTAGCTCTGACAGCCAAGCCTGCTCCGCCCCTCCCTCAATCGTACATGTATATTTATATCAGTTTTAATCGTTTCGCGTCAGTAATAGTCGTATGGTATATGTATGTTGTATGAGTATGCTATTGTTATGCAAGGGCGTACCCAATGTTATGTACTTGTGGGTAACATCGGAGTAAGGTATTCTTTAAACTGCTGGTTTATGTGGAAAGGGGTTTATATGTATTTGTACAGTACTGCGCGTAAAAAAGTTCCCTGTTCGTCGGCGTACGACGAGCTTCGTCGTTCGCGAAAAGTGACGAACAGTGGCCGGAAAGTGACGAACGGTGGCCGGAAAGTGACGAACGGTGGCCGGAAAGTGACGAACAAAAAATTTTCAAGTTTTCACTTTTTTACATTGAAAATGTGTTTTGGAGCATTTTTGGAAAAATTTTTTGTTTGTCACTTTCCGGCCAGCGTTCGTCACTTTTCGCGAACGACGAAGCTCGTCGTACGCCGACGAACAGGGAACTTTTTTTTGCACAGTACTGTATGTTTTAAGATATAAGATAACGGCCCAATGGGGTGCAACTTCGAGATTTTGAATTTACATAAACTTTGCGCGACTTACAGTGTCACTTTTTTAAGATTTTAAAGATTTTAATACGTTTTATTATCTCTATTTGTATCAATAGTTAATAATTTAGACTAGTTCTAGGAATCGTATAGACGGAAGAAAAAAGATCTGTAAAGACGCAGCACGTTGATGTAAAGATGCTGAACAGGATTAAAATTAGTTAAGAAAATGAGAATAAAGCTGAGTGTTGGGCAGCAGCCGTTCGGTATCAGTGATTTCAAATTTTTAAGCACGATGTTGGAACTAGTTTAAGGTGGTAGTTACGTTTTCGACAGTTTTGCTATAACTTTTGATTGACTCAATAAAATTAGTGGCTGTCTTTTTCACGTTGAATAACTTGACTAAAACTACAGTTATGCACATTATTTAGCTTAAATCTGTAACAAGCTTGTCAGCAGACACTGTTAAAGTAGTCAAATTTCGTGAATTTTTGCATTTTTCATGTTTTGCTTGTACAATTGACAATTTAATTCAACTAATTTTATTCTTTGCACTAACATAGACAATAACAGGGTGAATTTTAATGCTAAGTTTGGTGCGTTTATATGATGCAGAAAAGAAGTTACGGACCTTCAAATTTGAAATTTTTCGAATTTTGGAAAATATACAAATTTTTGAATCCAGTTTTTCACGCCATACGCTGAATTGAAACAAATAAAAAAATTGACACATCCGAAATTGTCTAAAAACATGTAAAATAACGCATGAGAAGATAGCAACATCGAGACTTGAGATTTAGTCCAGGAAGTACATTTTTACAGAATTCTGCGAGTGAGTTTAATGTAAAGCAAAATTTAAGCTAACAAAATTTTTGAAGTTTTAGCATAAGGTAGACACATATGTGTGCCAATTTATCCCGATTTTTGAACAAAATCCTTGTAGTAGTTGTTAAGTTTTGTGGACTTTTGTGTAATGTACTATAGTTCAAAAAGAAATGTTACATAAATGTGACCAAGAGTACATTATGGGATGCCATTATGTACTCTTGATTTGATGTAACGTAATCTCAAAAAGCAAAACGCAGAAGAATAAGTTTTGGCATCTAAATTGAAGGTTTTTGACATGCCCGTGTGTCATTTTTTTTCAATAAACGGCCGTTTTGACTAGCTACTACTTTGGCTTAGCTAAACATAAAATTTACAAAAAATTGTCGTAACTGGATGATAAAGATTTTCCATGAAAATTACAAATGATTTTTGCAAGCTATTTTAGCAAGCATTTAACTCATAATAGTATATAGTTTTCTAAATTAATTATGCGTACTATTATTATATATTCATTGATAATTAATCGGAAGTTGTCAAGTTTTACTC
>JASANF010003040.1:0-20255 GCA_030248245.1 Trissonchulus sp. WLG1_4 | reverse complement strand
TTAGTTACGGACAAAAAATCAAAATTGCCAAAATTCGGTCAAAAAATGTGTTTTGAAAGTTAGTTTTGTTTCGTCAAGTATGTTATTGTGCGTACTTCACTTTTCCAAATCATTGTAAAAGTTACTTGCCCACTATTTTTTCAGTTACGGACAAAATATCAAAATTGCCAAAATTCAATCAAAAATTGTGTTTGAAAGTTAGTTTTGTTCGTCAAGTTTGTTATTGTGCGTACTTCACTTGTCCAAATCATTGTAAAAGTTACTTGCCCACTATTTTTTCAGTTACGGACAAAATATCAAAATTGCCAAAATTCGGTCAAAAAATGTGTTTTGAAAGTTAGTTTTGTTCGTCAAGTATGTTATTGTGCGTACTTCACTTCACAATACAACTAGACGGTCAAAAAACTACCGTCTCAATAATTTACAACCTAAATATGAGGCAAAATATTTCACTAGTGTCAAAGAAAATTCTTGTCTTCACTTTATCCTTTGTTTTCACTTTTGTCAGTTATTATTAACTACTTGGATTATTCAATACTTGGATCGTATTCAGCATCTAATTGGCTTATTTTTATAAACGATGGACTGACTTGTTTTAGTTACGATTTATGAACAGTTAAGTTTAACGCGCCAAATAATTTGTTTGATTATGTATATACTAAGTGTTAATAAAATAGTAATTGTATATAACAGTATAATGAAATGTAGAAGTTAACAGAAGGCTTGCAGGTCGGTACGTTATGTCGTATGGCTTGCAGGTCGGTATGCATGGCTTGCAGCTCGGTACACTTAGTCTAAATTGACACACTTTTGGCTTGCAGCTCGGTACTATACCATAGGGGAAATGACGCTCATATGTGAGCTGGTAAACATTCAAAAAATTTTCCCCTTTGTGGCTACGATCAATTTTAAAATAACATAAACACCAACAAGCTTAAAAATTTTATTACGCATATCTAACGTAGTTTTGTGCATTAATACATTTACAAATATTTGTACACTTAATCAATAAATATATTTGCTTGAACCATCGGCTATAGCTATTTTACACCCCCCTTGGCCAAAACAGGCCCGCCCCTTGGCTATTGGCTATAGCCAATTTCGCTATCGCCGCAATGAGCCCGGCGATATGGTATAAACAGCAACCCGCCGCAGTGCTACAGCTGCTATAATTAGACAAAAGTCAGGCAAAATGCAGCTATCGCCAAAATCGCCAATTATAATAGGGGTATATACCTATTCAAGATTCAGTTGGTGATACACGAAAATGTACCCCATACGCATTGATCAATTTGATCCTACTAACTTATATGGTAGTTTGAAATCAACATAAGTTCATCAATACAATCATCTGAAATAATAGTCAAAGTAAGGCATAGTGGCAGAATTGGAGTAGACAATGTAAGGACAGGGGTTGTCGTAGAATGGGTCCTGTGGGTATCGGTGTGGGAGCCTGGGGCTGGCCAAGGGGTAGGGCGCCCAAAGGAAGGGCTTCTGTCGTCGCTTGCGGTGGCGACTTGACGCCAGACAGCCTCCGATGATGATCACCGCAAAGGCAAAGCCTAAAATTATGTAAAGTCTCATGATGATTATAGCTTATGAATATATATTAAAAATGCACGTTTTTATTAACTAACATAACTTACAGCTCTACAAACAACTTGCAAGTCCACTAAACTACTTTTCGAAAAGATAAACGTTTGTATTACACGCACGTGGCTACCGGCTACAACAGTGCATGTGCATTTACAAAAACTTGATTTAATTGTACTTCTTTCATGATTTTTAATTTAAACATACCCGTTCTTCCTTTCTAGTTTAGTTTCGTTTGAGTTTTACATATACCATAATTTAACTTCGGTCGCGGTACCCCTGCCTAAGTCTTAGAAACTAAGAAAGGTCTGTCGCTACGCCTACAGTTAAGTATAAGGTCCTGGAATAAGCTCATTTAGTCATGTCCATGTAGTTTTTTTTTAAACTGCTTGGGAATAAAATAAGTACGAAACGGGCTTTATTTGGTGTTCCATATTTCCTACCTACTAGTACCCAGCCTCCCTAATCCAACTTATGGTAAAAGCAAGAGGAAGCCCCAATTTAGAGAGAAAGAAATAGAGGCGCCGGAAATCAAACCTTGTGCTCGCGCGCCGGCGACAAGAGTGCTAACCACTACACCACAGCCCTCAACAAGTCTCGTAAGCCCTATTTCTCATTATTAAAACACTTACACGTGGACGACAAAGCAACTATGCTGCCCAAATTTAAAATCATCGCAATCACACGGACAAATTTAGGAGCAGCAAGGATAATTTTAAAGGTGAGTAAACATGCCCATGCGAGGGGAACGCTTTCAGACGGATACACAAATATTTGGCTAGTGTTAACAACTAGTTTCATCCGCACGAATGAGCCAAAGCTGATTGCAGCGAGGCCAAAACGTATGCTTGTTTTGTGAAATTTTTTTTGTTACGCTGCTAAAGTATAAATTATTGTATGCTGCTAAAGTATAAATTATTGTATGCTGCTAAAGTATATATTATTGTACCGAATGCTATAAAAATTCTTGTAATTTTTTCCCAAAGAGGCGAGGTGCACGGACAATAATATTGGCCTGTCAAATGTGTAGGCAAATGAGAAATAGGGCCTACAAGACTTGGGGGTTGTGGTTGTAGTGGTTAGCATTCTGGACATGGACGTACGTGAGCGGCCCGGGTTCGATTCAACGCGCTTGCATTTCTTTCTTTCAAGCAGTCTGGGTGCGAATTTCGGCGCCTCCATTTCTTCCATTCTTTCTAAATTGGGGCATCATATTGTGCTTCATTTCATACACACTGATTTTTAAACTAAAAAAACTGCTATAAATTTCCAACTTTCTTGCTACATTCTCAAACGCTATCGCGAATAAATGTATACGTACCTCTCTACAACGCATGAATCATGCAGAGATCCCTGAACATACCACTAACAACCTAGCCAAGGAAAAATCAGAAGCGTTAAGTTAACCGTTAAAATTTATTGCGATAGCACATTTGACATATACAGACAAAATAAATTAACACCCAAAACATACAGTATATTATCACATAAACAATAAATTAAAACAAGTAAATTTTCTGGACGATTATTACAAAAAAACATTTGACGGTAATAAACATTCACGTAGGAAATTGCGCAAAACTCTAAACCTAATGAGTTTTTGCCACAAAAATTGTGAAATAAGGAAATTACAACGCAATTGTAAAACCACAGAGGGTCGACAACTTTCAGGCGTCATACCCCAACGCAACCCCTTCAACCTTCATACGTCGTCAAACGAATGTGTATATACTTAGACAAATGAAAACTTTTAGCCCCTGCTCATACTTGTCTTTAAGAATGTAGGGACAAGGACAAGGACAACTTTTGGTCAGATATGGTTTGCATTATGAGTTAGACTTCGCCCCCAACTTTTTTCGTGAAAAAATGTTTAAGGAAGACCGATAGCGACAAGAAAACTGACGACTATGAACTGGGCTTTACCTGTGATATAATATACAGCCGCGTTACCTCGTGTTAAGGTGGTAGTTACGTTTTCGCAGCTTTTTTCAATGTTTTATTTTGTAGCAATTACTAAATCAATTTACAAGCGGTCTTTTGCATATTATTTAATCAACTTATTTTTTTCAAAATTACAAGTTTTCAAGAGTCATTGTTACTCACTGTGTGCACGCCAACTATTTTGGTGAAGCTCATCAGCTCAATTTTATGCATTTTTCCCCGTATTTCGTTATTTCTTCACTGTGGTAAAAAAATTCCGCATACAATTACGCAATTTATACCAAAGGCACGTTGATGTGCTACAAAACTGCTGGTTTGCTTAACTAAACGTAATAATTTAGCAGATTTTTACAGTGAGCAAAAGTTTGCCTCAAATTTTTTTAAAAAGTTAAGAAACGGCAGTTTTTATGACTTTGGTAGGCTGTAACTAAAAAAATAATCAACCTTTTCACTCAATTCGAAAAAGGTATAGGGCAAATTTATTTGGCTACTGTCAAATAAGCTGTCTTCGCATTCTTATGAACGGAACAGGATATTGGTTACTTCAACTGAAATCACTCATTGTGCTGAGAAATGACGGATTATTTAAAATTTTTTAATTCAGTTAAATAGGGCCTCATTGGGGTCAGTTAGTATTACATTAAGCACAGTTTCCCCGTACCCGTTGAAAAAATGGCGGACAAAAGTTTTAAAAATGACGTTTCAGGAGACTGAAGAAAATTTGCAATTTTTGAAGGGGTTTATTAACACTGCCAATGCTTGTGGCTGCTGTGACATATACTAACCAAATTTTGCAGGTATAATAGATCCAAAAGGGACTATGTACATGTAAATTATTGGGCAAAGTGGTTATTGGTATTTTGTGATATTGGCATGAGAAGTCAGAATTAAGGTTCAAAAACTTCAAAGTTACAGATCGCCTAGAACGACTAACAGAAATGTCATATTTTAGCAGAAAATATTCTTAAAATAAATTGGGTTAGACCTTTTTTGAATGGCTTTTATGAGTAGTGTAAGAGCCACAAAAATTTGCATACAATTTTGTAAGTCCTCAAAAAATACACAAAAAATATAGTTTTTTAGCTATAAATTAGCCGTAAAAGTTTGAATCAATGTCAAAATTAGCTGAAATATTGCTATTTACGTTCGCAATGTCCGTGCCAAGTTTGATTATGTTCGATCAAGTAACTTTTGAATTATTCCAAAAACTTCGAAAACGTAACTACCACCTTAAATGAACACTAGCGTTTATTAGTGCACAGAATAATTAAAAACTAAAATTAAAAAAACAAAAATAATTCATTTAAACGATACACGCAATCCGTGTTCTGCCATGAACAATGTCTTGAGTTAGACGACGAAAATACTTTCGAAAAGTGACCGTTTCATTCCATAACGTTCGTTTCAACTTTCACTTTGAAACCTATTCCCTTTTCTGAAAACTGAAAACCAAATGCTACATCAAATCACGTGTTGTATCAAATTTAATTACTAACCCCACGTGATTTGCTCGGGATTCTTTGAAAAAATATACATAACAAACAGTACTTAACAAAGTAAAACGACAGTAATCCCCCCAGCCGGCGTTCATCCGCCCAGTCCAAATCGGACGGGTTTGACCAGCAAATGTTTCCGGTAGCCGCCTCGCGACAGAACCAGATTGGTGAGAAATTTGTGAAAGGCAGAGACTGAGAGACTGGCTGGCGGCGGCGCGGAGAAGGTCGAATGATGGCCGCTGTCCGACAAAAAAGCCAACACTTTTTCCACTGAAACCAAAACTGTTTAAACCAAAATAGCATTACAGTATTGAACTGGGACATTCACAACTGTACCCCGCTCGCGGGATAGGGAGTCAAGTCTCGTGGTCAAGTCTCAAAACACGGCCTAAACTTATTTTCAAACCTTGATGTAGACATGGTAACTGTGATCTCCGTTATCAATTTTTGAGGTGTACGAATTTTGACTCAATTAGTATAATCATACCGAATGAATTAAGTTTAAACAGATAAACCACTTTAATCACACTAAATGAACTCATTTTAATCGGGTAAATCACTTTAATCATACTAAATGAAGTCAATATAATCAGGTAAACCAATTGTACATTATATTATCTGTTACGAACCATTTAGTAAAACTATACACAATGTGAATCACAGCGATTGCATTGCATACCTTCTTGAATTTGCTCTCTGGGCAAATAAACGACTTTATATTCATCCACTGAATCCAGATCTAAACAAAAATTTAAAAAATAAGCTTTGAATTTTAAATCAATATGAACAATGTTTGGTGCAACGTCTCTTTTAAATGTAATTACAGTAGGTGGGCAACATGGCTTATAAGATAGTATGCCTTCAGCTGAAGGCTTAATGTAACCGCGCGCGGAAAAGTTATTAGCAGCTTTTAATTATAAATAGTTGATTATAAGTAGAATTAAGTAGTTTTCATTATGCTTACTGCCTTTAGTAAACCATTAATACAATTACACACACTACTATAAGCAATGACTGTTAACGCACTGACAAAGTCAAGCAGTCAATTATTGCACGTCTGCGCAACAGCTACCAAGAAAACAACAAACCATCAAAAGCAAAGTAGAGACTAACTTGTAAAACTAGCTATTACACGTTTTTCTGTTTTTTGCTTTATACAATACTACAATCTACAATCATCCGTGCTTACTGCTAACAAACTGCTCCTGAAAATGTTTGGGAAGTAAGGGAATGGGCGAGGTGTTATGAACAGGGGGAAGTGAAGATGTGGTGGTCAATGTCTGAGACAGACTGTAATGTACAGCGGACAATAAAGCGAGGACAGTGCACCACAGCCATCGACCACAAAGGGGGGCCAGTAGCCAATCAAATGAAAGGTACATCACCTGATCCAGGAGGAACGACTGCTGCAATCTTAAAAAATGTATAACTGATGAGCTCCAAAGTATAAACTGGATGTGGAACCAACAGTGAAGTCGTTGATTAGTTTAGTTCCAGTCAACTGTGTCAACCGCTAATTAGGACTATGGATTGGAACTAGTGTTGGGATTTTTTTCGAAACGTACCCGAACCCGAACCCGAACCCGAACCATTCGTACCCGAACCACCCGAACCCGAACCCGAACTTTGGCCAAATGAACTGCATGACATTACACACTTACTGTATTTGAATATAGAATGTCAAAAAAGTGTGAAGCAATTGAGTCAACAACCTTTCAAGGAATAAATACTTTTAATATTCAACGTTGAATAAAGTGATTAGTCAGCAAAAAACCGACTAAGTTTCATGCTTAATCAAATCATTCAATATAACCTTGTGGGTGGGATTCAAACTGCCAACTTTTGAATTAACAGTCGAACGCCCAAACCAACAGGTTAAGAGGCAACGTAGATGAGTTATGAGTTTGTCAGAATTCCCTTGCGGAGCAGACGTTACGTTGCTAATACTGACAGGTAGTGTCGACCTTGCGCTGGTTAGGTTCAGGCCTTTTGACGATTTTTATTTTTTACCAGGGGCGTAGCCTGGATTTTGAAAAGAGGGGGTTGCACCTTGTCCACTATTTTGCTCAATTTTTTAAACCCACTATTGCGGGGTGTGGGGGCGTCAGCCCCTGAATCCTTTGCACTTCTTAACGAAGTGGTGTACATAAAAAATGCAAATCTGGTCATTTAAATTAATTTCATTGTTGCGGGGGTCTGGGGAGCGGCAGCCCCCAGGAAAAAATTCGAGAATTTTTGATTTTTAGGCCAAAGTTGGTTAATTGGAGACGTATCGGAAATTTTTTTCGGCCGGGCAATAAAAAACAAAGGGGTGACCCTTGGGGGGGGGGGTCGCGTATAATTGACTATTAACACAAATTGTACCAAAAAGGCGAACTTTTCAGCCTGTGCCAGGTGTGGCGCAGAGATTATACAGTTTTGAGTTTGAATTATTTGACAAATGGATACATAAATGGTTTGTATCATATACAATCCAGCTTGGGTTAATGTGATCATACTGTAAGCGATTGATACTCGCTGTCACGATGCGCGATTGAGACGAAACACCAAAAGGTTTCTGCATATTCGCTGCATTCTATTAACAAATTCTTATATGTCATGGCCATTTTCGAAAGCTTGCGCTCACAAATTGTTCGCGCGAATAGAGCTGAATACAGTTCAGGCCTAGGGCTTATTTAGATTCAAACCTCGGTATGATTTCGAACAATTTAAGAACACACGACACTAACAACACGTGTGCAGCCTTGCTGCGAAGAAAGCAGCAAAAATTTAAAAAATTTGGGATTTTTTGAAAAATGTGAAGTTAGTTCTAGTATTTATTATACTAAAAAATACTGATTATCTTTGAGAATTCTAAAAAAATCGGTATAAAAATTTTGTAATTCGGTCAGAAAATTTAGGAACCCGAACCACTTTTTGCGTCCCCGAACTGACTTGTACCCGAACCCGAACCCGAACCCGAACTGAAAAAATGACCCGAACCGAACCCGAACCCGAACCCGAACTTTCGTCCCAACACTAATTGGAACAGACCAAGTGGGAAAATTACAAGAAAATTAGGAATGATGAATGAAACGAGCATAAATTTAATTTATGACGAGGAGCGCAGCTATTTGCAAAAAAATAGCTGAAAATGAAGAAAACCTTATACTAGTTATATTTCAAACTCTTACGCCCTCACCTCCCTCAACTAAGTGAGTAAGCAGTGCTTTATTAATACTCAGAGAAATTAATATATGCAACACAGTTGGTCTGCTTTGTCAAGTCTCTTAGGTCAAGCCGCCACCCTGTATAGTCATAGTGCAAAACAATTTGGCAATCAATAATAGAGAGTATATAAATATAGATTTAGGAAACCTAGTATATACCTATATACCTCTACAAGTTTCTTTTAATGTCAACTAGTAATCTAGAAATTAAAACATTCACCGTGAGTCCGCAATTACCGGTGACCTATTCCAGTTTTTTAAGTAGTCAGACATGAGACTAACATAAAGGCTTTCTAAGTATCACCTAGCTTACGCGTCTGTGATTCGCCAGCTGAGCTACGCTGAAATCACATAATCGGCAGACTTGTAAAAACAAAATGAAAATTTATAATAAGTCTACACAAGATGTTTTCCGGAATGTTTTTGTCGCGGACTCATTAGCATTTAGCAGAAGATTTTAATAGTAGTAGACAAAAAATAGTTTTTTTCTGAGTATAAAAAGGCTAATTTGCTGATTACAAATGATCAAGAGATAAAAACTAACCAAGGCGTAGAAACACCCTTTTTTAGTATTTTAAGTGATAAGAGAAAGAACGTGGGACAGTGATGAAGTAACCAAATGCGCAGCTACTGTTGAAGGTACTTACTTACTAACTCTACTCCAAACTCCTTGCAAAAAAAGAACAAAACTTGATACTTGCAACAAGTTGACTGAATTAGTACCGACGCTGCTTCTGTTTTATAGCTAAGCAAGGTTGCTAATTAAATATAGCAATTAATCAATTATGTTACGTTAATGCTGCTAAACAATAAGCACAAATAACCACCCCCGACTATTCATAAAAATAAATGAAACTAGTACAATACAGCATTAAGCTTAAAACCTTTCATTGATCAACGCTACTGGCAAAATTTTAACGCAACTTGAAATTTGCGCTTGTGGGCATTTTCTGGAAACATAAGTTGCAGGATACTTATTGTACTCTAATCCTATTGACGGATTTTCGTTAATGCTTTCTTTTGTTACTGAAATAAAACAATGTCCCTAAGCATTGATAAATTTTTGATCTTCACTTTTACCTCCAGTAATAAGACCTATAGGAAAGATACTAGTTTAGACTTGACTATTATTAAACAAATACAGCGCCACAGGCAACTGCAAAAAAAGAAGACTACCGACAAAAGCTATGCTCTAAAGTTTATTAACCAGAATAAGCACTCTGGAAGTCTGACTTAGGTGGCGCTCCGAATAACTGACTTTGGGCTGTAAAAATTTTCAGTCACGTTTTTAGAACTTTGCTCTTAAAAGAAAGGTTGTTCAGCAATGAATTAGCTTTCGTTTGATATACATAACGGGCGGTTTTGTTGAACTTATTTTTTGACCTGAATTTCAATATAGCAAAATCTTCAAATCGATTTTCCGAAAAATTGTATATGGCTTTGCTACTTTTGATAACGGTTGTTTTACACAGCCAATAGGTGACAGCAACTTTTTGAAAAGTCGTTTGTGTAGGCAAACCTTTCTAAAAATAATTCCAAATTACGTTGAGCGACATTGACAAAAATACACTATTTTTCAAGCTAATTTTTCTTTGGCTACTTTTTGGCTTCTCTAACTTAACGGTCATTTGCAGTAAAAAATACGCTCTATTTTTTGACACTGTCGCTTGCGTGGGCAAACCTTAGGTTTTTCTGATCGGCAATAGCCTTTTTTGATTCATGGTAGCTCTCCTCCATGTCATGTTTTCAATCTGAAATTTGACTTAAACTTAAAGAAAATAAGTAGATGCAGGTGTACCTTTTTTAAAAATGTTCGCCAAGTTTCATCAAAATTTGATGCAGTAGCACTGTTAGCAGTGAGGTCGCAAAGTCGGAAAAATGACGTTTTGAAAACCTATTCACATTCGACAATTTCGCCACCATTACCAATTTGGTTGTCTAGTTTGGTTACACAAACTGAAAGGACATAAGTTGTAGTTTATGCACACAAATTTAGTGCAAATTGCTTGAGTGATTGCGGAGTATATAATGCCTGTTTGCACTGTGAAACTACGGAAACTGTGAAGTACTCATAGCAATAATGATAAATTGTGAAAAACCTAGACGCGTATTTTAAAATCAAACGAAAAACGTACCTTTTTTTCTTAATTGTGGCAAAAATTTGTGCGTGGACACGTTATGGGTACTGCACAAGCTGGCCAATTTGATATGTGGCTTGATTTTATGAACTTTTATGTCCCTATTGTGTGATGTCTGGCTTACAATTGGTGATTAGTTCTCACACGCCTCTGTAGCAACTGCTTTATTAATAAAGAAATAAAGAAAATAAATAAGAATAAACAATGTATGTGTAATATTTCAGTTTTGCACCTGGGGGTCGTTTCAGAAGCTTAAAGAAGCTTTACCCAAAAAATAAATTAAAATTGTAGGTATTGACTGATACAGTATGTTTCAACTTTTTTTAACATCGAAACTATTGAACCATATTACCTTAGAATATATAAAGGACAGGAATTATATACATTCACAAAGCACGTGAACAGGGCTTCGTGTCTACTAAAATGTGAAAATGACCTAACAAGAATAACCCATGACTATAAACCAAGAAAACGCCCGTGATTCTTTGAAATGTGACAACTACGAGCTTTCACGACCCTGCAACTACTCAAGCGTCATCGTCTCAGGTTTACGCGCATGAATTTCATTCATTAATGTAGCTCGTAATAAATTTACGCACAACACAATTTCATTCATTAAGGCAACTTGTAATAAATATGAGGGCGAGACAAGAGTGATGAAATGCGTACATTTGCCATATCTGTAATATATAGGAACTGTATTTATACCTGCTTCGTGTTTGCGTCAGCTAGAAACACTGCGCCTGCTCCTACAGAAAACATCACTGAAATAACAGGTTCTCAAAAAATTATCACCCTAGTGAATTTTGTTGCAACATGTTGGCTTTTGGTCTTCTGAGTATAAATTAAGATAGTTTATTTACATAAAGGGACAAAAGACTAGAAAAGTTGAGATCTTTCCAGCCACACTTGCCTGTGATGCCAAAGGCATCCACCTACTCATATTGTTATTTGCTCATAAGGCTTCTATTGTTTCAGTAGGTAAGATAAAACGTCATCAATAGGGTCTCGTGGGACCGATCCCACGGGTATATAAATTGGTTTTACTAAACCCAGCTTTTACGTACGTTTCTGAATGATGTACACACAATTTCATTACAAAATATTGCTTGACTTGTCATAAAGTTTCACTCAGCAAATATCAAGTTTTCAGGAAATCGACTAGATGTGTAACGAATCAGGCACTAATTTGCAATGAAATTATTTCCTAATTATGGAAACCACACGTAGAACCGTAGTAAAAACGTAGTAAAAACGCCGGAAAGCAAATCAATTGCATAAAAAAATAGGCAGCATATAAATCGCCATGACGATGTATGAATTGGTCTCAACGTGCTTGCGCTAGTATGCTGTCCTGATTGAACTACTAGTACTAAGCTAGCCAATATTTATGGTGGCAGTTAATGTACGTAATCGTAGTTTCTCTTTTTTTTCAGCCAAATATATCGACTTTGGATGAAAGACTAATTTTATTAAATTTAACCTAAATTTGCCCACAGCATTTTTATTTCGTGTAAAAATCCAAGGTTAAGAGTGAAAGACCCCCTCCCAACGGGGGGTTGGGGGTTTTCAGTTTTCACCCCCTTCCCCCAGCCAAATGCTTCACCACCGCCCCTCCCCCCAACAATAAAGTTTTGAAAGGCAGCTCACGACGTTAAAATCAATGGCTCACGATGCGCACGGAGCGAAAATTGCCGGGAAAACTGCTCCGCACGTATTGTTGTGACGCATACTTAACCACTAACAATGACTTGTATGTGTACATGTGCAGCTAGAACCTAGGAGGGGTCCACACGATTGATTTGAACATTGACGATTTTTAAAGGGCTGACTTTAACTAACTGAAACTGAAAGTAAACCAAGAGGGAGAGCCAACCTTTCAGAGCAAGAAACACACCAGGACAACAATGTTAACACGAGAACGTATGACAAAACTATAACGATCTGAGAACGATAAGAACAGAATGATAACTGAAGCCGTTAAAGACCAGGTACAACTCAATGGAAAGGAAATTATAGCATACAATAATCATAAAAATCATCTGATACATAACTCCTACACTACCTTGGGCATTAGTTAACTTTAACACGATGACGTATATAGATATTGATAGTTCAGAAATCAAAACCGAAAGAACGAAAGAAAAATCTCGACTGCTACATATTTGAACACAAGGGCTTACATAAAATTAATTTTGATAACTTTCCTTGGCAACACACAGCTCAAAGCTCTCGCATTAGTATATATAAGCTTGTTATTATTAAACACTGCAACTTCTTTATAAACCTTTATTTAGCCTTTAACCTTCATATCCGCTGTTCTGACCCCTGACGTTAAATTAGCCAGCAAACAAGAACATCAGCTTAATAATCCAAGAATATCCGATTAATGGATGCGAAAAACTGAGTTCTTGCAGATACAGCTAGCATTGAAACTCTGTAATAGTTGGACGACAAAATATGTTAAAATCTAAACACTGTAAACATACTACAATTGATTACAAGGGTGTAAACTATCCTACGTAAAATGATACATATTATAATAATTCAGACTAAAATTCAGCATTGAATGGCGCAGTTATCCTAATTAACACAAAGATAAACTTGAAGAAATCGTCACTTTTGGAAAGTTTAGTTAGTTGTCTTAATTACAGAATTTATGGAAATGTAGCTTCCATTTGGCCTGGTCACCGCAACGCAGTGGGTTAGCGCGTTGGTTTCCTACCCAAAAGATTGCTGGATCGAGCCCATGCAGAGGCATTCCTTTTTCAAAAAAATTGCCAATTTTTGCATAAGATGAAGTCGCATGTCAAACACTGACATGAAACTTTTTTATACAATATTAAATGACCTAATCCTAAAAATTTGGTCGAGCTAGTCTAAACTATACGCAAACAATAAGTAACGTAATAATGCATATTTCAAACAAACATACGCCCTCTGATCCGTCCTACCATATCTCATAAAAATATATACATGTAATCAAAAATCAGTTCATGAAAACTACATGCACGCCCGTGTTATATCAAACACCGTTATTAGACTATAAACTTCTTAAAATTCACTGGATAATTGGCAGCGCAACCTTACAATTTTCTTTATTCCAGGAACAAAGCGAGTGTCTAAGTAACAATCAGACACAAGCCATCTTGGTCTACCATGCCGGCAACTGGAAATTAAGGTGTTAGTTCCATAATCGCAGTTTTTTTTACATGAGGCTATTTTCAAAACCATTTTTCAGAACAACCAGTAAAGCAGAAATAAAATGGCTACAATTTTTTAAAACAAGACTCAAAAAACTTTTTACTATCACGTTTTGACCACCGATGAAATCCCAAGTTAAGACTAGCTACTCCGTTGGCTTACAGTTCAGTAAGCCAATGTGGTAGCTAGTCTTAACTATGGTATTTTACACCAAATAAAAAATGCTCTGGATGTTTTTTGGTGTAGTTTAAGAATATCATAGTCTCTTTACTCATACTTTTTATATTTGTCAGAAAAAAGGTCACTGCGATTATGAAACTACCACCTTAAGCGTTCTGCACTGTGTTTAACCTTCAATAACATTAAGCTACACATAAAAGAGTGCTAACTCAAAAGAAGATTGGTAAAAAATTCAGAGTCACAAGCATACGTGGGCAGCAACCCGTGCAACCCAGCAAAAGTGTAAATTGAGCAAAAATTTTAGTTCCTTCCCATAATCCGTGTAATGTATACTGTAATGTGTGTGTGTGTGTCGCACGGTTGCAGTGTGACTCTTGTGACTACTGGTGCTCGTATAGATTCTTGACTAGAATAGTTAGTCGGCTAGTCAGCAGTTTTGTGGCCTGCTAGCCTCTAATAAAAGCCTCGAACTTTACATCTGGCGAGGCTGCCAGGATAAAGACCTCAAGAAAAGCTGAAAGTCCACCCGCGTGTCTCGCCCAAGGGAAGAAGCAGCCTTGCAGTAGCAACAAGTTTTCCTCCAGCCTATCGTCTGTCGACTACGACTAGAACTGTTGCGACACGGTGCTGTCTTTCTCCACTGCTGATGGCGGAACAATGAGCTCGGACTAACAAAGAAAGAAACCTGGTGGCAGCTGTACGGGGCAGAAGATACCGAAAACAGTCAGACAAGAAACCTGCACCGAAAAATGCTTGAATTCGTCACTGTAAGTGGTGCAGGTCAAAGTGAAATTGCATAATTTTGAGGCTAGCGTTTTGAGTAGTTTTAGTTTTTTTTAAATTTTGATATTTTGATATGCCACGTAGGCGTGCTTTACGAAATAACAGGGAGTCAGTGTCAGAGTCTGATGATAGTCTTGAACGACGTCAAAACCAGGGTAACAACGTCAATGTCTTGAACCAATTCGCTCTGCTTTCTTTCGCAGCTAGTGCCCTTCCGAAGTTCTCTGGTTCTGACAATCAAGACTTTTATCAGTACTTCAGCAACTTTGATAGGTCCGCGGCTGCGAATGGTTGGCAGAATGACAACAGTGCTAAAAAGTCACTACTGCTTCATTTGCTAGAGGGTCGGGCCGCCTTAGCGTACGAGGCACTGAGTGAGGATGAGAAACTGCTTCCGTTCCCACAACTAAAGGCGTTGTTAGTTCAAAAACTAACGTCTGTGGGCGATCAGGCTATTTATTGGAACAAGTTGAGGGAGCGAAAGCAGGGTGAGCAGGAAACTGTAGAAGAGTTCAAACAAGTGCTGATTTCTTACGCTAGACGGGCCGATCCAACTAAGTCCACTACGCAAATTGAGGAAACTGTCAAAAATCATTTCATTTATCAGACACGCCCTGACATAGCAAAATCTTTAGCCTGCAAAGATTTTGCTACACTTGAGAGGGCAGTTCAGGCAGCTAAGCACCAGGAATACATTCGCAATGCATTCCCGCGTGCTGAGTCTTCGGAGCTGAAAGACATGAAAGGCAAAGTTGAGACCATTCTGTCTCAAAATCAGCAGATCGTAGAAACAGTTGCCAAGTTGGCAAACGGGTTTTCCGCGCCGACCGTCAATACGGTGCAACCAGGTGGTGCTGCCGCAGCCAGCGATCGTGATACGCTGGACTCGTTAGTGCGACAGGTGGATCATCTTGGTCGTCGACTGGATGGCTTTTTCCTTTCCAGGAGTCGGGGTATGAGAGGTGGCAGTACTTCTCGTGGTCGGTCGCGTGCCTCTACTGGTTGTTTCTCGTGTGGGGATACTGGCCATCTTGCTCGAGACTGTCCGACTGCTGATAGGTTCCACCAGAGGCAACGAGGACAGTCTGGTCCTGGTCCACGACGAGGACGAGCTGGCGTTTACTCCGTCATGGGAAACGAGTGGACGCTGCCCGAGACAGAGCCGCCAGCAGCGGGCAGCGGGCAGGTACCGAGGAACTATCCTCAGTGAACTCCGGCTCTTCTGTTCCTTCTTGCTCTTTTTTTACTGGTACTCGTAAATTGTCTTCATTGTGTACAAATTGTTCTCATATTGCTCAAGTGGTGTGTCATACTAATCCTTCTGTTGGTACTTCGAGTAGCCTAGTTTATATTCCAGTGTGTTTCTCTGCGCAACAAAGGTCCGTTGGTGCTCTGGTCGATACTGGAGCCGCGATCAGTCTTCTGCGGGAAGATTTATTTTCAGAAATTAAAGACGCCCTGCCAGCATTACGGGAACCCTGTTGTTTTCCAACTGGTGTGACGGGAGCTGAGCTCGGAGTTAAGGGCTGTGTAGACGTTCCCGTGGAACTGGGAAGTCAAAAGTTTTTGGTACCTTTTGTCGTGGTTTCCAAATGTTCCCAACCTTGTATCCTAGGTGTTAATTTTTTACGTGGTGAGTGCGCGAAATTGGACTTCAGCAGCAATGCTCCTACTTTGTCGTTAGGGGGAAACGGGGAAACTATGAAACTTCATCAGCTCCAGCACTCTTGCAAGCCTAAAGAAACATTCGCTAGTGTTTATTTCTCAAAAAATGTAACTTTGCCCCCACATTCAGTCGCACTTGTTTCTGGCAGTGTTTCTTCAACTTTGAATAGCAACGATGTCATTTTTGAACCAGCTTGTAGTCTCGATCCGTCTTTGCTGGTAGAGGCTGCTGTGGTTTGTCCGCAATTTGGTCGATTCCCCATATCTGTCAGTAATCGCTCAAATATGTCGCTAAAGCTTTCTAAAGGTATGCAATTGGGGGTTGTCGAGAAATCAATCGCGTCGATTACTTCTGTCGATACGCCTAACTCAGCTTCACCATTCTCTGCCTCTATTACCAATCGCCACCGTGTGGAGCTGTCTGTTGATGCTCAACAGGAATTGCTTCAAAAACTTCTGAATCAATACGCGGATGTGTTCTCACAATCGGATAGTGATTTGGGCTGTACTACGTTAGTGAAGCATAAGGTAAATGTGCAAGAACACCTGCCGATAAAGCAGCAGTATTACCGCATTGGCCCAGCTCAGCATGAAATAGTCTCCAAAAATGTTAAGGATATGCTAGCTCGGGGTATCATTACGGAATCCAATAGTCCATGGGCATCTCCGGTTGTAGTCGTTAAGAAAAAGGACGGATCAGATAGGTTCTGCATCGATTTCAGAAAAGTCAATGCCATTACTAAGAAAGACACGTACCCAATTCCACGCATTGACGAATGCTTAGATTCAATGGCAGGGTGTAGTTATTTTAGTACCCTTGATTTAAGCAGTGGATACTGGCAGATTGCTATGGACGAGGAAGACAAAGAAAAAACGGCTTTTACAACTAGAGATGGACTGTACGAATTTTCCGTTATGCCGTTTGGCTTGACCAACGCTCCAGCCACCTTTCAACGGCTGATGACAAAGGTGCTGCAGCAGCACCTTTGGAAATTTTGCATTGTTTATATTGACGACATCATTGTATACTCGAAAACTTTTGGGCAACATCTTCAACACTTGGAGGAAATTTTCAAGTGTCTTCGAGCAGCAAATCTCAAGCTGAAGCGCCGTAAGTGCGACTTTTGTAAGTCAGAAGTGTCGTATCTTGGTCATGTCGTTTCTTCTACTGGTGTACGCCCCGATCCCAAGAAGCTAGAGGCTATAGAAAGGTTTCCCAGACCATGTAACGTGTCCGACGTTAAGAGTTTTCTCGGGCTCGTATCTTATTATCGGAAGTTTGTGCCTGCACTAGCGTCTTTGGCAGCGCCTATTCATAGACTAGTGAAAAAAGATACTGCGTTTGTTTGGGATTCTTCTTGTGCATCTGCTTTTGCCGCAATCAAAAGCTTGCTGCAGAAGCCACCGATTCTGGTCATGCCAAACTTTAGCTACGATTTTGTCATTTGTACGGATGCTAGCAAACTAGGGTTGGGCGCTGTTTTATCTCAACATGTGGACGGACGCGAGTGCGTTATCAGTTATATCAGCCGCACCCTTTCACCAGCAGAGGCAAAATATTCTACCATCGAATTGGAAATGTTGGCCGTGGTATGGGCTTGTAGGAAGTTTCGACCGTACATTTATGGACGGAATTTTAAGGTATTTTCAGACCACCATCCACTGAAGTACTTTAAGACTTTGAAAACACCTTCATTACGCTTGCAGCGATGGGCGGCCGAACTGCAGCAGTACGATGAATACATGACCCTAGACTATAAGCCGGGCAGTTGCAACCAAAACGCCGATGCCCTCTCAAGAGGACCCTTGCCCGACAGTGATGTCTCTGTATATACTGTAGCGGTAGAGACCGATGGTCCTTTTAGTTCTGCAGTGCTGCAACGGGAGCAAGAAAAGGACCAGTTTTGTCAAGGCATGACCCTAGAGCTTAAAGGGTTGAACGCAGGAAAATTTCGGATTCCCAAGGGAATTCGACCTAGGGATTTTGTCCTTCGCAATGGTCTGCTTTGTCGTCGTTCCCGACGACGCAACGGTCTCAGGGTCGTCGTTCCTGAGAAATTGCGGCACTCATTGCTTTCTTGTTACCACGACCAGCCTATTTCTGGCCATCTGGGCCTGCACAAAACAATGGGAAGGCTTGTTCCACTATATTATTGGCCTAATATGGTTCGCGACGTCTCTTTATGGTGCAAAAGTTGTGAGAAATGTCAGCTTTATAAGGCCCCAGCCGGGCGTGGCAAAGCTCCATTAGTACCTATTTCAGTCGGGGGACCTTTCGAAAGGTTAGGCGTTGACATTGTCGGTCCCTTACCAGTTACTCGTCGCAAGAACCGTTATATTGTCGTATTTCTTGATTATTTCACCAAGTGGCCAGAAATCTTCGCAGTCAATTCCACTGAAACTGACGTAATCGCAAAACTGCTAGTTGAGCAAATAATTTGTCGCCACGGGGCACCAAAAATATTGCTCTCTGACCAAGGAACTAATTTTACATCAAAGTTAATGTACAAAGTCCTAGAGCTGGTTCAGTGCAAAAAGGTGCAAACAACGGCGTACCACCCCCAAACGGATGGCCTCGTAGAACGCTTCAACCGCACTCTTAAAACGGCTCTGGCTTCCTATGTAAACGAGAAGGGTACAGACTGGGATCAGTACTTGCCCTTTGTTGCGTTTGCAGCTAGAACTGCTGTACAGTCATCAACCGGCTTTTCCCCTTTCCATCTGGTGTACGGTCGGGAAGTTCATTGTCCCTTTGATACGGCCGGACTAGGAGACAAACGCGATCGCAATGAGTCTACCTACTTTTCTAAGTTACAGCAAGGTTTTGCCAAGGTCTATCCCGCTGCCCTTAACAACATTGAAAAAGCACAGCAGACTCAGAAAATGTACTATGACACGCACGCCACACCAATTTCGTTCAGTATTGGTGACAAGGTACTGTTGAAACGCATTCCAAAAAAATCTCGGGATAGTCCCTGGCAATCGGGTTATGTTGTCGAAGAAAAGTTGTCTCCAGTCACGTACAGAGTACGCAGTAGGAAGAACTGTCAGCAACTGTTTACCGTTCATGTTAATTTACTCAAGCCTCATTACTCTCGCTAAGAAACCTAGCTAGATTTCCGCTGTTGTTTAGTTGGACTTTTTTCTCAATTTAGTCTTCTCTTCTTCGTTATTCTTTTCTATTTGTTTAGTTTTTATTGTTTTGTTGGCGGGTTTACCGATGCGAGTATTTTACAGTGTTGACTTAGGCGTCCTGGCTTTAAAATGGTCATCACCTGGACTGCGAACATGTATTGATAGAGGCATCCTGGCTTCACCAAACGTCAATACTTTAATTCCCGATCAAAAGCAACTGTTAACAGAGGTGTTCTGGCTTCACAAAATGTTAACAAATGCTTTCGTTAACTTCTCTAGACCGATATGAATTAACTAAAACAACTGTTAACAGAGGTGTACTGGCTTCATGAAATGTTAATAAGTGCTTTAGTTAACTTCACCAAACTGATGTCAAGTAACTAAAACAACAGTTAACAGAGGTGTTCTGGCTTCTTAAAACGTTAACAAATGCTTTAGTTACCTTCAGACCGATATCAGACAAAATAACAAAAACTTGACTTGCATAGTAAGACTGAGGCGCACAGGCTTCGTTATGGTTTTGCTTAAAGTCAATTTTTTGTTTTAGGCGACTGGAAGATCGGCAATCGCGTTCTTCGGGGATTCCGATTTTCTATCCAACATGTTTTCGTGTCCCATCGAAATTGCTGGCGAACACTTCGGCTCCGTAGAAGAAGGATACCAATGGGCAAAGTGTTGGTTAGCCGAAGACGACCAGGCACGCAAAGACATCCAGTCGCTGGGACCAACCCCAAAGCAGTGCAAACGTCGGGCGAAGGGCTACAACATACGTTGGGGTATTAATCCGAGGCTTTGGGACGATGCAAAATATCTAGTCATGGTCAGCCTGCAAATGGCCAAGTATCGCCAAAATCATAGCCTAGCCAAGCTTTTTGATGATACTGGGAACTCCTGGTTGTTGGAAGCGTCCC
>JASANF010003036.1:0-21031 GCA_030248245.1 Trissonchulus sp. WLG1_4 | reverse complement strand
AAAAACAAAACTTATATAATTGACCAAGTAAAAAGCGTTGCATTTGATTTTAGGTCAGGTGATTAACAGAGCAACAAAAATGCGGATTGACTCATTTTGACTGGTTATTCGCTATTAGCACTGTAACTCAATGGTTAAATTGGGACTTCTTACGAGCTATATGGCAAGACAAGCATCAGGACCAACTAGCTATTATTCTTTAAACATACCAAAAAAGGCAGTAGTTTTGAGAACGCAGCTCAGTAAAGAATGTACTAAAGTACGGAACTTGTAAAATGTTACACAACACATGAGCGATGTGACGTAAGGTAAACGTTTTTTACAGCGGCACGTATTACTTTAATTGCGTGATACAAAAAGACACTGTGCATGGCTTCGCGCACTTGCTCCAGACCACGAAACAAGAAGGAAAACTTACTAACGCCGCCGGACACTCGAGACCAGGGAAGCGTGTCCTGAAAATATAAAGAACTGTTTTTACATAGTCGTTCTGTGAGAATCAAATAAAGATTGACAGTTGATTCACACTTGAAGTTTTTATTTTAGGTTGGTCAAAAAACCACGGGTGGAATTCTAGAAGGGTGATTAAGTCAGTGATTAAAAGAATAACGCGCGTGCAGAATGGCGTGCGGGCGAGTCTATTCTCAGCGCATATTAAATTCGTAATGACAAAACGTAATGAAAGAACGTTTAGCGACTGATTAAGTTAGTCACTCGCTAACCACCCTTCTAGAATTCCACATTGTGGGTGTTAGCCTTTCAAGTTTTGAGTTATAACCAAATTGATACCATCGACACTGTTGTTGACACCAGTAAGCTAGCTAAAGAAATTTATGAAAGTACAAATAACTTACGACATTATCAATATTAATTGACAGATGTTGAAATAAGTCCTCCACGTTACTGAATCTGCCACTTTTTGCTATTAAGAAATCTTCAGCGAAATAAACTAAATGAAGCCCAAGATTCTGGGGATTCCTGGCTAAAACTTTATTATTTAATGTACTTTTATAATTTGAGTGGCTTCTATAAAATCCATGCCATAAGTGTTGTGCTCTCTCAATACCCGTTGCGATCGTCAAAATGTTAGGGTCGAAAATTATATCACTCGGATTGAAATTAAGCTCTTTCACTAGCAGATGATAAGTTCGTGTGCAAATTTGCAACTTTTGCGTTGCTTGTCTGCTGCCTAAATAGATATAAACATGATTCAATACTTTCTTACGTAAACAGTTATTGCCCATATCTCTTTAGAATTTTTTACTTTACCGGATACGGTGAAGATAATTTTAGACGCACTAAACTGTTGAAGAATTTAAGTCCAAAAAGTACCATTTCTAAAACCGCCACATTATACTAGAGTTTAACGTTTTGCGTGCTAATATTTAGTAAAACTAACCGGACTCAACTAGCACGCCAATGTTAATGATGACTGTTAAACTCTTTTAGCATAGTGTTGCTTTAAGAATAGGTTCGGACGACAAAATTAAGCAATAGACTTATTCAACTCGTTTGAGTTGACACTCTATCTGGACAGAATTAATCACTTCTGCGTCAACATAAATTATATTTTGAATTCCGACTAGCTCTCTCTTACTTGTCCCTCTTCATCGAAGGCCATAATAACCAGGGCAGCTCCGTGTTGTTGCACAAGTTTGGCCTTGGCTCAGAAATTCCTTCTCCCCTCCTTCAAACTCAGACTGTTCACAATACACTTTCCCTGGCAACACTTTAGCCCAGCCTCTACCACTGCAAAATTGGACGAATCGATACAGAGAGGGAACCTGAAATAGACAATACAAGATTTATAGAAACGGTCACTTTTTAACTGTTAAATTCTATACATGACTTTCTAAAATCACTAGTATTTTTACAACTTTACATATTAAATGTCTATTAATATCAGTATAGCTTGATGATGTGTTAATTAACTAACAGGCTTTTAGGCTTACTTTCTTATTAGCTTGCCGGCCCTTTGCAAGACATAGCCATTAAGTCAACCTCGTATGATAATCAGTGGTTAGCAATGACTGTAACTAATTTTATCGACAAATTTTGCCCTTCCCCTGAACCTATCGAAAAGGACTTCCAAATCACTTAACGTCGTTCAGATTTATTTATATAATTTGGTTAGTCTTACTTTGGCCACGTCGGGTTCAGAGGAAATGAGATTTACGAATTTGGTCATGCACTGAATGCCGTCCAGCAGTCCGTCGTCCACGTTAATGTCCAGCACCTGAGCGCCACTCTCCACTTGCGTTTTGGCCACCGCCAGCGCATCCTAAAACACATGTTATAACATGACCAGACCAGTCTTGTGGCGTGATTCTTTTGCAATTCTGTCGGCTGAACGGACATACCGCTGTAAGTATGCATTGAGCCTTTATGGCCCACTCATTTTTAAATGGCTCAAGGTTTTAATAATAATAATATGAAATTCTGCAACTTGTCAACAATTCTTGCCTCAAATTTATTTTCTCTGATCAATCTACAAAATGCCTTGGACCCCGCAACATTACAGCGTTCGCCAATGTTCACGAAGTTTGTGTAGGGGCCGATTCGGAATGGTTCCAGTCCTGAAAAAATCTAATAGTGTAATGATCTGTAAAAACAACCAGTAAAATACATTGGTAAGAGTATTTCAGCAATACCAGGATAGTAAACCAAATTTGAATAGTTGAGTAGCTAAGGTACTGTGAGTAGGTAAAAAGTCTAAAACGTATGTTCAATTACTCAGAGTACCACCAAACTGAAAGCACTTGTGAATACTGCTCTCGAGTGTCAGGCGAGGCGAAGGTAGTTGGCTACTGACCGCTGAGCACAGTATATCCCTCGTATAGTTTGCCCGGTGGCTCCCGTGGATGCAACCCCTTGACTGCTTTAGCCACAGCGGCAATGTGGTCTGGCGTGGTGCCGCAACAGCCGCCCACCAGATTCACCAGACCATCCTTGGCAAAGCTCTAAAATTAACGGATTCTGAGTAATTAAAAAGCCACATCAAGAGTTCATTCAAATGAAACTAATTTATTTTCAGCTAGAATGGAGACTAGAAAATAAAAGCTAACGACTAAGTATAGTACTAACATATAATAAAAAAGGTCCATAAAAATAGCTCAGTTTAGTTTTTAGCTATTGCATCTATTCACACTGTAATGATTACCTTAATATCAGCTGCAAATTGCTCTGGAGTTTCATCATAGCCGCCAAACGTGTTCGGCAGACCTGAAAGAGCTCTGCTTTATGCTGATAATGAACAAAAAACAAAATTGGCGATAACATGTTATTTATCGAGTAAACCAGCATGTCTATATTATTTAATAATTTATTTAGTTAATGTTTACTGCATGATTCAGAAGCCTCGTCTGCACAGTCAATAGTAATCTATCAAAAGATCTATGTATCTAGTGGCATTGCGCTAAGTTATACGATACAGTTATTTCAACGTAGACCACTGTAAGGATAAATCGGCAACAAAAGGGCTACTATTCATGATTTTTGGCCACCTTGCTTGTGCTTTTTCTTGTACAACTATTATACGTACTGTAAAATTCAATATATTGCAAACGACATAATAACCAATATTACCAGCGTTGGGATAGCAAATGACATAAGCTTTGGTATTCTGGCTAATAGCTTCAATAAAGGGTCTCATTTCGCTGGCACCAAGAGCACAGTTCAGACCAAGGCTAAAAGTAACGTAGGTTTATAATAATTTACATAATATAGTAGAAAGGTAAATTTAATAGTGTGAATAGGATTAGAATCGTAAAAGTGTCTCACTAAAACGATAAAAAAGCATTAATACTCTGTACTTTAAAGCCCGGTTCATACTTATCCTCATTTTTGCCATTATCGTTTTGTTCCTAAGGGTATTCCAAACAACTGGCCTGCAAATCGTAACAATTTTTTCATAAAAAAATTTGGGATCAAGTCAAGTCCGCATGCAAAAAAAATAAGCAAAATTATTGTGTCGATGTCTCACAAAATTAATTTAAAACTTGTCCTCGTTTTTGTCCCATGTCCTTAAGAACAAGTGAGAACCGAGCTTAAGGGGCGGCAGGTGACCAGAAGGACTGGCTGACCCTGACACCAGAGTCCACAGGACAGCTATGAAATTTTTTTACTATATTTTTTACACTAAACAGGCTAAATTCGTGAATGATCTGCTCACCACATGGGCTCCGCGTGCGCTGTGCTAATTGCGAATGCTTCGGGAGTCTGACCAGACAACGTGCGACCACTTTTGTCAACAATCGTACCGGAAATGAAAATGGGTACCCGGGAATAGTTTCCGCTGTCAAACAAACCTTGAATGGCAAACAAGGCGGCCTAAAATATAAGATGACAATTTTATAGTCATATTATGGCCAATTTCTCGACGGGTTCTCGATTTCACTTCTGGAAGAAACTAGAATAATATGCGTACGCCACCTCGATTCAAAACCGTAACCGGTTGGTCTTATCAAGAGTACATAATAGGGAAGAGTATGACACTCTTCCCTATCCTAGCTAATCGGCCCGGACAATGCTCCGGCCGAAATAGCGCTTTTACGCCTTGATTTCAGGGGGGGGGGGGTACCCCCCCCCCTCGAATCATGACATGTCTTGATTTCAGGGGGGACCCCCCCTCAAAACCGGGAAGTGTCTTGATTTCAAGGGGGGGGGTACCCCCCCCCTCGTTTCAGCACACTGCCAGCGCAAAATCGGTGGTGTCTTGATTTGTGGGGGGGGGGTACCCCCCCTGGTTTCAGCACACTGCCACGGTGGTGTCTTGATTTCAGGGGGGGGGTACCCCCTCTCGTTTCAGCACGTTACCAGCTCACCACAGATTTCATGCTGGCAGTGTGCTGAAACCAGGGGGGGGGGGGGCCCCCCCCCCCTCAAATCAAGACACCACCAAATTTGCTCTGGCAGTGTGCTGAAACGAGGGGGGGGGTACCCCCCCCCCCTGTAAACAAGACACTTCCGGGATTTGAGGGGGGTCCCCTGAAATCATGACACGTCGATCTCAGGGGGGGGGGGCACCCCCCCCCCCCTGAAATCAAGACGTAAAAGGGCTATTTCGGCCGGAGCATCGTCCGGGCCGATTAGCTAGGATAGGGAAGAGTGCATACTCTTCCCTATTATGTACTCTTGGTCTTATAAATAATAAATTAATCAAAGTCTAGAACTACTTATTCTTTGAAGTAATAGATCACTCAGGTTCATTCAGCTCGAATCTGATTGCTAATAAACAGTGCTACCTGAATTTCGAAACAAGGCAGACTGACTTGTTGAGTTTAAGGACTACAGAGAGCATTGTTGAGTTTAAGGACTACAGAGAGCATTGTTGAGTTTAAGGACTACAGAGAGCATTGTTGAGTTTAAGGACTACAGAGAGCATTGTTGAGTTTAAGGACTACAGAGAGCATATATGAAAGAGTATAAGTTATGTAAGAATACGGCCGATTTCACACAAAAAATGTCTGACTTACTTTTGCATTAGCCGTATCGAAAATAGTTTCCACCATCAACACGTCAGCTCCACCATCAAGGAGACCTCTAGCTTGTTCCTCATAAGCTGTCACTAATTCGTCGAATGCTGAAAAAAGTGGACCGCAATAGTTGAACTTGAAAACTAAAACTAAGGCGTGACCAAAAAATGTCGAACACTGAGACAAAATAAAACATGAGATTTCGTTTACAAAAGAACCAATAGCAAGCGTCAAGCGTACAGCGAATAGTCACAAAATCACGCCAACTGTTTTGTCTCAGGGTTCAGCAATTTCTGGTGAGACTTTAGTTCTAAAGCAGTTCTCAGTAAAAGTTACTGAAAAGCTTATATTTCAAGCTAAAAACTTAATCTCAGCGTTACATTAAGTTAGTCCCTAAGTTTTAAGGAAAACATCTCAGTGTAAGTTTTAGTATTGTTGACAATTAAGAGCTATAAATAAAAAAAGAGCCTACAGAATTAGAACAAAATCCCTGAGAGTACAAAACAGTAAACAGTTGCATCTTCATGTTGTCATAGTTAGCCGCTATAGGCTATACGACACTATCAGATAGCTACGTCAAGTAAGATACACAGCAGATGATTTGTCGCATCAAGAGCAAATAACAGTTCTAAATCCTTTAATTGTGTACTCTTGGCCGGATTTATAAAAAACTGAATCCAAACCTTTAAAAATAAGCACTGAGTTCAATAATACAAAAAATACACCGAAGAAAACTAAATTCGCACTTACTGACATTACGAAAATCTGGTTTCTCCACTGAAGGTGAAATGGACAAGGTTCGATTAGTTGGACCCAACGCTCCACAGACAAATTTACGGCTGCCTGAAGTAGACAAGAGGGCTTATTTATAACATTTAATAATTAGGACTAAACTTGATTTTTCTTCAATACTCATCACACAACGGACGCAGGACTATATATATATATATATATATATATATATATATATATATATATATATATATATATATATATATATATATATATATATATATATATATATATATATATATATATATATATAAAATATATATATAATATATATATAAATATATATATATATATATATATATATATTATATATAATAAATATATAATATATTATATATATATTAAAGTTTTTATTAAAGGACTTTAGTAAGTACATTTTACAGGCAAATTTATACGAATAATCTGGACGAAATATTTTAACTATAAGCTATTATTCTATTGGTTATTCTTGTGGTGAACTGCTTCACTTACCCGTTTCTTTGGTCACTTCTTCAGCAGCTTGTTTCGCAATTATTGCCGATTGCTTATTCAGACGATAGACCTGTAATCAAAAAACAGTTAATTTAACAATTTGCAGACTTAACAAAACCATCTCAGTCATTTTTTACGTTCAATATAATAATATGCTGCTGTATCTTACTCCCATACACGCAGAATCACTTGAATCACTTTGAGTAGAATCTTGCACTCTTCTTTAGCCAGTTTTGTAACTAAAGATTAATATTAGTACAGTACATAATAGCGGCTTACTTTATCGAAGAAGAGTGAGACACCCTTCAGTCTGCCTGTATTCTAGCGAACGCAGATGCACTCGTCGTTTTCGGCCGATCTGTTTAGTCATGTCTGCCAATTTAATTTAGCTACAGAAAAGCAGGATCGAAATCGAACGTACCAGATGTTCTGTGCCATAGTCTGCCTGTGCAATGGTTGTACTACTGAACGTGTTGGTTTCCACAAAATCCGCACCCGCAAGTAGATACTGCTAAAACACAGAATAGTTTAATAAGAGCTTGTAGAGTCAGTGCTTTGATATATCATCATCAAAACCAGCAGGTATGATAAACTCTGATATTACATCTGCATTGTTACATGTGAAGGCGCACGGATGAGCTTGGAAGGGGTTTGGGGAGGACCCACGAGACCACACGTTTTTTCACCCCACACCTCCACTCTCAGACACATTTTTTACCCCACCCCAATAATCGTCAAAAGCGTGCTCATCCACACCTGCGGTCGACAGTCAGACCTTCACTCCCACCTCAGATATTCTCAGCTGCCAATGCTGCCCTCACTGTTTCACCTAAAAAATAGTATTAATTTAAAGCAGACACAATAAAAGCTCAAAGCTGACAACAAATGCTATACCTTGTGTATATCCAAAATAACATCAGGTCTAGTCAGGGATAGAATATCATTATTTCCCTTCAAGGGTTTAGGGTGGTCTTTAAATTCTTCTCCTCTGAAATCTGGTTCGTCCAGAAAACACCGCTGTATCATCGTCCCCATGGCGCCATCCAACACCATTATGCGAGATCGCAGTAGATCCGAGATCATTTTGCAAATATTTTGCTCACGCATGTTGTGGATAAAATAAGTGGGTAAATTTACCGATAGCTAAAACAAAAAAGTGTTTCTGTTTAATTAGAAGCAGTGCCTGTGGCTTAAAAATGAAATACCAGTGTAAAAAAGAACACGAAAGTTTTTCTGAAAAGTTAGCGAAAGTTAAATATACCAGAAACCGAGCAGAATTAATAAACTTGGCTAAAAAAGCTGTTCAAAAAATTAATAAAAAACATTGAGTGAAAGTAGAAGGTAGGTTAAAAAAGTCTCTTATAGACCTAAATCTTGTAAAATTGTCTAAAAAAATCTTAAACCGGCTTCTGAACTATCGATGCAGCCTTGGAAGCTTCGCAATTAATTAAAGGTAATAATTAATTAATAAGTATAAAAAGGTAATTTTCACAAAGATTCTAGAGAACCGATTCCAACAGAATAGAAGTTAAAACTTCTGAATTATTACAGCGGGTTAAAAGGAACACATCGTGGTTTAGAAAACTGCAGTCAAATGAAAATATTTTTACAGTATTCCACGGTTACCTATAACAAACAATTTTTTGCTGCACAGTGAAAACTACCTGAAACCAGAACACAGCGTGAATAAACCGGTGCCAACAGAAATTAAAAGTTGCGGAAATCAGACTGACCAAAGTTTGTCTGGTAGGAAAGTTCTGCGATAAGAAGTTTCCAAACAGTAGATACTAAACATGGCCAAAGTAAACAAGTCAAAGGTCACGCTACAAAAAATTATGAACGCTAAGTCTTATCAGCTATTTTTGGTGACTGAACTGAAATTTGGAACTGTAAACCACATTCACGTGCTCTGTGTGAAATTAGTAAGAGAACACATTTCGCATTATAACAAAGAGTTAAATATGCAAAAACATGCTAAAGACTAAAGAAAGAAGTGTGTCATTAGCGTCTTTATTGCAAGTTATGATAATAGCTGTCATAATATCATGTCGTTAAATCTGATACCCTCATTTAATTTTAGTGACCGCGTCCAGGAATAAAATACCCATGTGATCGGAGGAAGTTTCGTCTGCCGAGATAGAGTACCGTAGGGGTTTGTGGTTTTTAAATTATCCCGTTAGATGCCTGCAGTAGTGCTGTAGCTGAACCAAATGTCAATGGCAGCGTAGATGGTGCTAGTGGGGACTGGGATTATGGTTCCGCAGTAGGTCATTTGATCAAGCAGGCTGTGGTTTCTACTGAGCTTACTTGCACGTAGAGGAATCCCGTGCTAAAGTGATAGCGATCTCATCTGCTGGAAAACGACTCCAGAGACAACCAAGTTGCTATTAATGCTCTAAAATTTCCATGAACTGGTCCATAACAGTTTAATCCTGCAAAAAGGAACTCAGAAGACTAGCTGACAAGAACACAGTCGGGTCGGGTCGAAAAAATTCGACCCGTTCCGAACTCTAGTTATAACTAGGCAGCCGAGAAATAATGTAGCTCTGCTTAAACTTGACCCCAAACTTTAAAATCTATAGCTAATTGTAATGTTCTGATATTCTTCCATTATGATACCATAAAAACCAACAAAAACGACAAGACTTTATTTACACATAATAAATACCAAAAGAAGACGACAAGGCACAATAAAAGCCGCAACGATTAATATTTATCACAGAAATAACAAAAGTATGTGTTAAAACAGAGCAATAATGGTATTAGCAATGACACTAAAAAGTTCTAACAGGCGTAGCAGCTGTAATTGTCCAGAATGTCTAAAGTCGACCCGATCCCACACATAGGTAAAACCAGTACAAAAAACGTCGCAAACAGCAAATTTATACCTTGAATTTTGCTAACTGAACTGTGCAGAATGAATGTAATAATACGTATTAAGGGGGCGCTCCGGGAATCAAGGATTTGGGCCGTATTTTTTAAAAACAGTCAAAATGACCTATCATTCTTGAAGGAAAGTTGCCTAAAATACTATTTCTGATGTTTTGACGTGCATATCTCCATAGCAAAAAATTTGGAAAAAATTGGACAATTTACTGATTTTATTCGACTTTTACACAAATTCAGCAAGTAAGCCAGTGCATCAACGATTTTTGAGGTTTTCCAACCAGTCGATACGTAGATTTTATTAGTTGTAATGAAAAATTAAAACTATTTTATTGCGTTCTGCGCAAAAAAATCGCACAAGAAACCATTTTCAGAAGCAGCAGACTCAAATATAGGCTGTGTGAATACAAAACCAATTTTTCGGCATTCGATTATAAAATGCTGGTAAGATATTTTTCTACAAAATTTTGCACAATTATAGCCGTAGGCTGTGCGCAGTTGAACATTTTTTAGTTTTTTTAAAATAAAGCCTAGAAATTTTTTTATATGAATTTTATTGCTCAGAGTTCGACTTCGAAAACACATAATGACATTTTTTATCCAAACCCGACATAGATGTTAAAAACCAAAATAATGTTCAACTAGAGATGCACATAGGCTACATTTTGGTATATAGAGTGTGACTATACGTAAAGCATAAGCAGAGTTATCGTTTGCCGAAAATTCACTCACGTTTGGTGTTCTGGGAGTCACGTGACATGATCACGTGATTTGAAATTTTGCCTCCAGTGTTATTTTGTGCCATACTACATATATGTATAGTAAAGTTTGACATTTGCCAACTTTTTTTGCCAATTTTCGATGTAACCCCCGATTCCCGGAGCGCCCCCTTAAGCATGAATCGGTCCCAACACAATAAGTAGCAACTATAGCTAATAATTTAATTTTAATACATAAAAGTTAAGCTTGGCTCCTGACTGTTACGTCTTTATTCTTTTCACAGTAGCAGTTAACTTCGCACGGACTGTAAATTTAGTTAAAGTTAATGTATACCATTTTATACGCCATTCCTTGGAAATAAAACATTGTGTGATCCTTTACAGTTGTTGAAAACAGAATATAAAGCAAACACCACCAAGCTGACTAAAGCTAAATACTGCATAGAATGTTCACAACGCATTAGCAGAATAACGAAGCTGATACGTAGAAAAGTTGAACACCAAAAGTTAAGCGCAATAAAACAGTAATAAAGATTTGGTCCAATTAAGCGATAGAGAATCCAGTTCCAGAAAGACTTAGAATTCTCGCATAATGCAGTGGTTAGATGTGATAAGATGTTTTTTTATTAGGCCGTTTGCAAAAAAATAATAGCTGTTTACGGTTTGTTTGAAAAATATCGTTAATGGAAAAACATTAAGAAAATGGCTAAAAAATAAGCTTACAAATTTGGCACTATTAATGGCACAAATAAACTCGACAACGAATCAATGCAAAGCTCTATTAATACTTGCACAAATTATACATACACTTAATATTTCCTATAAAAAACACAATCAAAACCACATATTATACAAAAGGGGCACAGAATAAAATTCCCGAAAGATACGTATCAAAATTTAAACTTGAATGTTCCCTTCCGGCTCGAATTAAAAACAATGGTCGTAAAAATATATTTGTACTCCGTACATTATAGACAGCTGAGTCTTGAGTTGACAAGTCATTTGTGAGTTCCTGCCTTTATGGTCACTGCGTGTGAAGCTTGTACAAACACAGTGTCACACAAAATACATATTTAAACAAGTAACAGCACAAAACAATTTGGGTATCCTATCCCACCCTTCCTCTGAGCTCTAGTAAACATTTGACCCTCTTCCCCAAAACTGACGCAATTTAGACCTTCTGTTGAAGAGAAAAGGTAGCAGATTCGACGTTTTTGGACGAAAATGCTAAAAAACGGCCATAACTTTCCACAAAACTTACAATAAAACTTTAAAATAACATATCGATAACCGCAGCTGAGGCAGTCAACAGAGTTGATTAGATTTACAACCGCATGTCCCGTGTGTGCACAGCCAGCAAAATAGGTGTAAAACACACCATCAGTGTTTAAGACCGTAGGGATACGCGGTTGTATTGAGAATACACCTATTCAAAATATTATATTATGTATGTACATTATTCTGCCAACTCCACATGGCTTTCTGAAAACCCATTTAGTTGAGCATTTAGCGGCGAGCCTATGCCGTTTAGTTCTTCGTTGGCGTCTTGATTCAATTTAGTCTGCAGCATATCGGCCAGAAGGTCCCAGAGACAGGAGGGTTTGGGATAGTCGTTGTCCACCAGGTTGACCAGGCAGTAATTATCGTGGATTGAGTGCAAAATTTCACGAGATTTCGAGTCCTCTGCATAAAGTTTAGCCCACGGCTGGAGCCAAGTCTCGAAAGCCTCATCCTGAAACACCAGCTATAGTTATATACTTGAAAGTAGAACTGAAAATGTTTGCAAAGCAGCTTGAAACGCTTAAGATGTTCCAGTTTAGTGTTTAGAAATATATTTTCAACAGTTGCGAAAAACAACTGAATACGCGAATTCAAGAGTATCTAATAGGAAGAGTATGACACTCTTTTCATTATGCCCTGGGGCGTGCCTCCAATATGCGGAGCGCAAAGTAGCCCTTTTGTGTACGGTTTTGAGGAGGGTACGGGTACAAACTCTCAGTTAAAGACATAGTGCTTAACTGAGGGGGGGGGTACCCGCCTCATTTCAAGACCCGGTACTCACCTGAGAAGGGGGTACCCCCCCTCAGTGTAAGACACTGAGCAAGCCACCTCCCCCTTCAAAACCGTACAAAAAGGGTTATTTTGCGCTCCGCGTTGGACGCAAGCCCCAAGGCATAATAGGAAGAGTGTTATACTTTTCCTATTATGTACTCTTGGTGAATTCAATACGTTGTTAGTTGAACATCGTAACAAAAAATAGACTACAAGTATTACATAGGTTAGAATGTTGTCGCCAGACTACGTTTAGCAAGACTAGGCTAAGACTGCCTTTACGCATTCCACTGAATCCATGGTGTTCTTTAAAAAAATATTTTTAATATCAAGGAGAAAACTGACTTTCCAGACTTGAAAGCTGACAGGATCCACGATGGTTGGCTGGACAATTTCAGCCCCCGAAAATACACCCCAGGTCACCGCTATCGGCTGCCGGTCAGCGATGTTGGTCAAATTTGTTGTGGACTAAAATAAAAAACAAATTAAAGACAAAAACTATTAAAAATATCGTTTTTCAAAAATGAAACCACGATTCAAGCTATAAAATTCACAAAACAGAATATTCATTTCATGAACTTTTGTTCAGACCACAAACGACTGTTCTCTTCTGGTGATTTAACAATTATTTCAGATCCTATCCCAAAGTCCTAATCACATATGCTATACCTCTAACCCATTCTTTTAAAAAATTATCAAAATCAACAACTTAAACTTCCAAACCCTAAACATACTTACATTATGGTTCAGAATATGATAATTAACATTTGGATATTTGGCCAGGACGACTTGCAATGCTTCCAAATAGTCGGAATGCATGAAGAACTCCAAATATGCCTTCTGATAGACGTAGCCGCCAGGTTTACCCCAGCCCACGACCGGGTCAGTGGATGGGGCGCCGTCCACGTTGGGCTGCGAGTTAATGGTCAGAATGCCGTGATCATTGCACCAAATCAGCTGTTCGGCTATCAGGTAACTTTCGGATGAAAAAGTGTCGTTTTCACTCCAGGGCAGACGTTTCACCTGAACAGCGAAAAAATATAAGACCGGTTTATAGTCGTCCTTATCATTATGCCCTTAAGCAATAACTCAAAAACTGTGAAATGTGCCATATTTTTGAATGAAAAAAGTTAAGGTCAGTTTAGATAGTGGAGTTAACAAACAGTAAATGAAGTTTCTAATTCAGATAATTTGATCGATGAAACAGTTAAATAGTTGATAGAAACAACAAAACGCACACACACTATCTATAATTTGCGAAGAGAGAATTCGGACGTCTATAGTAAACCACTTTTTATAATTGGTAATCTTTTACAATTATGCGATAGCTAAGAGACATTAAGGTATCAACTTTTCATTTGATTACGCAAAGTGATTCGTACCAGTTGTCCGTGTTTATTTTCCTTGCCAGACACAAAACAGCTGAAAATTTCCCAAACATCCATTTCTGACTCCAATTCTGGTCCCCACATGTTCAACAAGGCATCCTTCGGCTTTTTGTCTGTGGACCAAAACAAGTAGTAATCTCGTAAATCCCCATAAGCGGGCGAGGAATTATCACCCCAGCGGCCATTGGGAAATTCATTCCATTCTTGAGTTCTGAAAAAATTAATGAACGGTATTCCTAAATCAGATAAACTCATTGGATTAGCCTAATACATCAAGAATATTTGATTATAATTAGATAATATATTTTTAAAAAATACTGAGTACGCATGCAGTTATGTTATTTCGCGATAATAAGTGTTTTACTCCTGTATGACCATACAGCTACTATATGCATCGTTGTAATTTCCCTTTGAGATTCATCATTATTTGAAAATAATAATTACTGAAAATAACTAAAAACTTTCAAAACTCCGACCAAGTTTTTCTGCATTTCCAATAATATGTAAGCTTAACCTCATGAGATAAGATTTGGGTCTTGAGCTCCAGAAAATAGGTCTGACATCCTCGCGACATCGCTTGTGGTGGCCGGTGTGTTGTTTCCAGGGGAGACGGCGAAGGGTTGTCTTCTGCCACAGACCTGTTCGTTGTAGGATTTCCCTGAAATCATAATATCCAAAAAATAAACTATAAACTAAATTGCAAGTGTTACTAAAGTTAAAAACTAAGCACAATCATAACAATGAATAATTTGTCCAATTTTGGAAATATGTGTTTCACTTAAATTGGTATATACAATCTTTTTAGATATCTAAGGTCGTGATACACGAAAGCGTGTACTGAACAAAAAAGTATCTGTGCTCCCACTTCCCATTTCACACGTCCCCAGCCTCAAATTAACAGGCTATAAACGACTAAACAGTGTGTATATAGAAAAATAAACCGACTAACTTAGTAGCAATGCTTCGATTAAGTGTATAGAAATGCACTCCAGGCACGTCCGGATGCTCCAGCAGTTTTCTACACAGTTCAGTTGCCAATGAGATGCCAAAATTGCGGACAGCTTCATCATTCTGCTTAATGGGTTCCACGGCGTCCAAGATGAACTGTGGCACGTCCAGCTTGGACAACTTCACAATATGACGTAGGCTGTCGTAGCTCTGAAAAAATAAAACAAAAACATTTTAGAGTATTAAAACACTATTACAATAATTAATATTATAATCCATCAAGGTATAAAAACAAAGCATAAGCTTATAGAAAACTGTATGTCGTTCGTTAGCATTGGCGGCATATACTCGTCAGTTGTTTTCTGAACACCTGGGTGTGAATTTTACCTGAATGGGCATAACGCCAGGAATGATTGGCACGGCAATGCCCAATGCTCTGCAGTCGTTTACAAACTGGAAAAATCTGTCCTCCCGGAAAAACAGCTGGGTTATGATGAAATCCGCCCCGGCGTCCACTTTTGCCTTCAAATTCTTCAGGTCATGGTCGTATGACTCCGCATCCGGGTGGCCGTGCGGATAGCCTGGAACAAAAACATAAAATAGAATAAAAATAAAAAAAACATACACAAAGAGCAAACACTGGACCCTGTCATTTTTCGAGTCTACAATTGATACTCTAGCACGGGCACGCCCATAGATGGGTTGTTCTTGTCATTTTAATGTAACACCGGCCTGTTGGCTGTGTGTGTTCTTTGAACCTTGATAAGAAAGTTTACTTTAGTTTTTATGCTAGAAAGTGTCAAAAGAGCTGCTAACAAAGTTCATAGTTTCATGTACACGATAGTATCAAGAAAGTTCTGTCTGAAAATTCAGTGGAAAATACCACAGCTCCTTCATAGATTCGTCAAATTTGGTCTCAAAAGTTGCCCAATGTTTACTTTTTCTGAAGTTCAAATAATGACTACGAAAAAATGCACACCACGGTGTGGTACAGAGGCATAGCAGGGAAATTAAAATAGATGAAGATTTAATCCACAAATAATATAATAGTAAACCTCCCAAGACATTGAGAAGCAAACTAACCCGCCACGCCAATGACGAAGTAGTCGCCATAATGCTGTCGAATTAGTTTCACCAAGTCAGCCGCGTACTTCATGTCGGAACCGAAAATGGGCTGCCCATTCTCATCTTCGGGTAAATCTGAAAAAAATTGTTCAAAATTTAGCTTCAAAGATTGTGGGTGTTCCCCCTTGATAGCCTTCACTCATGCATATTATTAGCTAATTCATGCCAGAATATATATTCACCATTTTTACAATTCCCTTTGCATGAAGATGTTAAGTACACAGTATGCTGTTGCTGTTATGGCATATTTTTTGTGTTGCTAATTTAATTTACTTATAATAAGTCACATAGCTACCTATAGTAAGTATGCTAACGTTTATACATAATAATGTGTATGTCTGCATATATATACCCTTGTTATACACTTACAAACGTACTGACAGACCTTCCCTGACACTGTCTGCCAACAAGATGCATTCAATTATACATGATGCACTTATTATGTACGTATAAATCCGGCTCTAACAAGAGTAAGCTGCAATTTTCCATCAGAAAAACGAGACAAAACTTCAAAACAAATTTCATGTTGAAAATAATGCAGGCTCATTCTTAATCGCTGCTACAGACACAAAAAAGTCCGGAAATTCACGTGAATAACATGCGATACACACGGAATTAAATCAGATTGTTTTTTTACACATCAGTACGTACAAAACTGGGATAAAAAAGACTACTTGAAAATGTGAACCATTAACAACGAAGTAGAGAATTGATGCGACATTTCTGGTGAAATTGGCAGCCGAACAAAAAACTAGTCGCATACAACAACGCAATTCATCCAAATTAAAATATATGAGCAAAACATAGACTAAACTGTTACGTGAGACAACCATTTCTTAGACACACAAAAACAAATCACTAGCCGACCAAAGCGCTTACCTCCGCGTAAAGCCAGTACATTTCTGATGCCTAGTTGCTTTGCCCTGTCCAGGTTAGCCAAAATGACCTGTTGGCTGTACTGGGCGCAGGTCAGATGGAGCATGGTTTCCATCAGGCAAATGTTTAGGCAGGCCCCGGCAATGGACATGGAACTGGTTTGTTTCTTGGAGCCGGGGTCACCGCCCGGGTGCCAGGTCACGTCACAGAATAGCGGACCGCCCTCTCCCATTCGCTCCATCCTGAATTAATATACAGTATATACGTATATATACTATCCGAACTATAATGAAAATAAAAAGTTCAACTAAAACAAATAGCCCATACTGACTTGCATAGTATATTTTTGTGATAAGTGATATAATATAATAAATTAATAGTATTAGAATTAGTGATGAGTTGTAAAAACTGTTATGCAGCTATGTGGCTACTAATGTATTCAACCCTCAACTATATGAACTCTACGTCGGTCGTCGGTGCACCACCAATTTAATATAAAGCTTACATGGACAGCAAATTAGGCACTCCGTTGATGGTTCTAGGAGGGAAGAACTCCAGGGAAAAGAAGGGGTCTTTAGAGTCGATATATTGGGCAATCTTGTGGGTGAGTGGCTTGTACTCCCGGACAAGGGGGGACGGAGACATGGAATCAAACGGACTGGCCGAGGAGGGGGTAGAGCTGGAACTCTCGTTGGACAGCTGACGTTGTAGTCTGAAATGTGGAGTGAGGAGTCACATGTTTAGTTTTTTTTGAAACTGTGCGAGTGGTACGAGTTAATGGGTTATACGAGTGGTGCGTTTAGTAGTGTGAGATCAAATCACACCAAATCAAATTAAATTGAGCCACCAAATAACAATACCTAACAAATCACAATCTTGTATATAATGAATATGTTTGTTGGAATGTTTGACAGAAAAGCATAAGACATAAGCTTAAGACATAAGTACATACGAAAGTTTTAAAAATACACGTATATGTATATAAACAACGAAATAAGAATTTCAAAAATAAGTATATATGTGTATAGTTTAGATAATACAACACACAGGAAAAGCCACATTTTCATCATAAATATGTACACTTATTTATTATAGACATACCTTGAATCACTGTTCATTTTAAACGGTAGCAGATCGCCGCTATATGTGGGCACACAGTGAACCGGTTTAGCTTCAGTAACGGAGTTGGTGCGCAGGAAGCCACGCGAATTAACAGAGGCACAGAGAGGGGGAGACCCGGAGACACCGTTGGACTCCACAGGCACCGAAACTTTGCGTTCGAGCACCATGCTTCCTAGGTGCTGAGTGACACTGAATTAAGGCTGAAACCAAAACAACAACACTACTCACAACCACCAAGGTGCCGGACAGCTGAGGAAATCTGGGGGGAGCCGTAGACTGCAGAGGAGAGGGGGATGCTACGCGAACCTTACAAATTAGCGCATCTGGGGGAGGGTACACCTTACACCTTTGTGGGACCCCCCCCCAACCCGCCCCACGCCCGTGTATGCTTACAACTACACTTTGTTCGTTTATATAGTATATACATAACATGTTATGATTATGAGAATATTTTTGGTAAAAATAGTGATAAATCAACAATTTCAGTACATTTTGGGACTTGCTCAAAAAGAATGCATCGAAAATAAAAAAGGGGCCAAATGACAAAATTATTTAAATATCGAAATAGCGGCTTTAGTGCTAAAATATCCGAAACAGTTCAATAACTGACCCGTCCGAAAATTTTAACAGGATGCGACCGAACCCGAGTAAAAACTTTAAGCTAAACTGTAAATATATCCAATCCAAAAGCATGCAGTTATATATAACAATGGTTCAGAAACTGGAGGACTTCAGCAACACACGTTTTCATTTACCTACAAAATGAATTTGACCTTGACCTAGTCTTCATATGTACATTAATCTAATAATCAAAAGTTAGGTGACGTTTAAAGAAACATGTGAATGCTGTGCTGCGTACACAACGTACATAATTTACACATAACAAAAACACGTGAACTAGACTATAAATATTATTAATTAATTAATATAATATTGATATAAGAATGAGTGCTGCCAAAATTTATTAAAACAAATTTACTAGAAAGTCAAAAAGACAACTACTGTCTGCGAAAATGAATCCAAACTGAACCTAGAAACACCGCGACAATTTATAACACTGCAACTAACTTAAAAGTCTGAAATTTCCCATATGCATACTTTCCACTGCTTTACTAACGCAATCTTCCATTTAGACGAGCGTAGTAGAAATTTCCGATTGCTAAGCTATCACTGTGTCTGTGTGTGTCTTCAAGACGGAAGTCTACTTAAACACGTATATAAACGTGCGTACATGTCATGGCTAATGTAAACAATTACAATCGTAAACATAATCTTGCTTGCTGTTTATTTGTTTGTTTGTACTTTGTATGTTTGCATGCATACAACAAATAATTAGTGAAAACAAGATACGAAAGAACTTAAGGTTTTTGAATTGAAATTATACGTATATAATGTAATTTGATTTTAAAATTTGTTTGAATTTAGAATATGTATATTTATGCCATATTGCCGATGTTAGATTTAGATTTGCCGATCTGCCCTGCCAGTATAGTATGCGGTTTCACGATTAAGGTGCAATTAAACGTAACCTTTGACCTTTGTCTCCAAATATTCAGTCTGGTTACACGTGTGTGCCATACATGGAACAGCACAAAAATTTTGGGTACCCCTCCCTCCTTGGTGGGACCCCCCCCTCCCCTGCGTCAACTAATTTTTGACCCCCCCCCCCCTCCCAAAAATGACGCTATTTTTGCCTTTTTCTGACAAAAAACTCTAATTTTGACAATTTTTGGCGAAAATTTTGATTAAAATCACTTAAATTTCACCAAAAAATGCCGATTTTTTCAATTTTTGGCCAAAATTTTACTCCCGCCGGGACCCTCCCCCCTCTTTTCCCCCTGCCGGAACCCCCCGGCTCGGGTCCCGCATCCCCCCAACTACATGTATGGTGTGTGCATATCCGAAGCGGAAGTCACAATAGCCGGAGTCGCAATTTGTTTCTCCTCTTACACACCGGTCCACAAGGGGACACGGACAACACTAAGGCCCAGGCCTTACGGTTGTCCTCTTGTGGACCGGTCTATAAGGAAATAACCGTATGGGCATGGCCTAGGCTCTTTGGCACAGGGCCTGAATTACCCTACAGCCTACGACATAATATATTGTATACAAGAAGTTAATAGTCGTAAAACAACATGAGACAAAGCCAGGGGCAAATAAGAAATCCCCCAAAGTAATTTTTTCAGGCTATAATTTTGAGAAAGGATCCCCTTGGGTCGTCGTGTTCATGTGGAAAAAATTTCTGATAAGTCCCAAAAAGTGACAAAAATCCAAATTCTACATTTATATACATAAGTCAAAAAATTTCTCCAATTAGTGGCTGTTGTTTCAGAACACTGAAATTCGGTTAATATGACTATGGTTTGATAAGACATGCAAGCAGCTCTCTTAAATAAAATACAGTTTTTACTATGAAATGGCATATCATGATATCTTTATAATATAATCAGCAACACCCCCGACCAGAGTCGACTGCGTCAAGGTGAAACTTTACGCTACCCCGCACATTTATGGTCTAGTCTTGCTATAATTATGGTCAGGTCAAGAACACTAAAATTTATTAAAAGAGCGCGGTTTAGCATAACGAACAACCAAGCTAACCAAAGTTAACATACAATACACAAATACATAAAATATATTATATATAGTGTATATAGCTGGACAATCTTGGAAAATTCCTTGAAGACTTTTTTCTGCCGCAAATGTATTACAGTGAATATGTGATAAAAGGCCGCAAGGAAAATCGCCCAATTTTAGGGGAATAACTCAGGCTCTGAGTCCAAGACTGCTGCTGGTAATTTTCAGGTGGAGGCCACGGGGTTGAGGTATATATACAGTTTAACACGGGGGTCCAGGACACCCCATAATTCTGGATTGTGGTACAAGGGCGAGATAAAGCCAATATACAAGGGCAAACGAAATTTCCACAAAACGGGCTCTTATAAATGGGCACTTTTCTCAAAGTTATGCAATTTTCATCTAAATGGCTCCGCCAAATATATGTATATCTCGAAAATAGCTAGCTTTTATGCTAAAACACTGTGTTTTGGAGAAAATTTTAAAAAAACGTTATTTTTTCGCTGAAACACGGTATATTCTTCTTTGGCTGACTTGGCAAAACGGCAGCCAAAAGTTCTGTACAAGACTCCGCCAGAGTAGATATACTCCCGTGTTAACG